>JAUMHM010083625.1:0-13142 GCA_032362435.1 Melikaiella ostensackeni
TGATGTCGGCGCGCATCAAAGGAAATTTTGTTATTGAAAATATCAATGACGTCAGATGAGTGACGCATACTTATGGAATATATAAACAATCCATTTCTTGATAAAATTAGAGCCTGATAAGCCTGATAAACCTGATAAGCCTGATAAGCGAAGAAATTCAACTGTTTTGCTCAATGTCATTCGTTATCGGTTCCTTTTTTTGAACGATCATTCATCATCTTTTTGAACGTCTTCATTCATTTTTTCATTTATTCATTCAGCTAAAAGAAGTATTATTTATTACCATTTAAGGATAAGGTGATTAAAGTTGTACTATTTATCATCATTTTTGGCAAGACATTAAATGATTTTAAAATGAAAATGGTAAAAAAAAATTTTATTCATCACTTAATTCATCTATTTTCAACAAATTTATATTTCCAAAAGAAATGATGAGTCGAAAACATAATTTCTACTATGTTTGAAGCCTCTTTAATGGAAATATAATTTTTAGCCTAAATAAAACTCAAAATCCTTTTCCTTTTTTTTTATTCAAGATTAGTAACAGATATATATGACTGATTCTTCAAAGAATATATCAAAACTTACATTTCTTTACTGTTTACATTAAAATATACTTCTTGAACAAGCGGGAAAAATTCCAGTAGAATGAATTTTTGCTGGTCCCAAAAACGTAAAAAAAGCATTTGATGGATTTACATTCGAAGAAGTAAACCTTTCTTTCAACCAAAAATGTAGCTACCAACTATCTAGTTTATTTTAATGTTCTTACAATTAGTCAGAGATCAGTTACCCTAAATAGAGAAAAAAGGATTTTGAATTTCTTTTAGATAAATATGATGATTTTTTTAAATTGAAAAGCAAAATAAAGTTATATTTATCAAGATTTGAGAAATGGGTTGAAATATATATATATATATATATATATATATACCTAAAAATCTGTGTAATTTCTCTGATTGATTTATAATATAATAATTGGTCATCAAATATATTTATATCTTCGATCTTTTATTAGAAATTTTATCGAAACATCTTTAATCGTATGGTTGTGGAATGGATAGCGAGAAAATATTTGCCAATTAGTTTCTTTGATAATGATTATGATTAAAATAATGAAAACGAATCCATTTCAAATCAGGCAGGTTGTTTTTTAGAGGAAATTAATACTGTGGCGGCGATTTGTTTGAAAATATAAAAAGCCATCGTTTATGATAAAAACTCGAAAATTATATTTGCAGAAAAAAATTCTCTTGACTACAAATATGATTTAGCCCGTATAAAACTGATAGGATGCTCTCCTAATACAAGCATAAATTTTGTAAAATATACTGCGGAAAATAAAAAAAAATGTGGTCATGCAGAAAATCTTATGTAATTTTTTCTTCGAATTTTGTAAATATGAAAAGAAGATTTTCTGCAAAACCGTACCTCTTTTTATTTTAAGAATTTTTTAAAAGTTTCTGCTTATATAAGGAAAGCATCCTTTCAGCTTGATGCGGGCTCAACCCTTTTTTAAGACGGGAGAATTTCGTTGTTTCCGAGGAAAATTCGATTTTATGAAAAAAATTCTTCTGGCCACAAAAATGGTTCAGCCCGCATAAGACTCAAAGGATGTGTTTCTTATAAAAGGGCAAATTTAATCATGAATTGAAAAGAATATACGCGTGAGTTTTTTTGTGAAATTCGACTTTTTATATTTTCAAATAAATCATCGCCACTGCGACCTGAAGTATAGAACCTACCTGATTTTAAATGGATTCGACGATAAGAATATCAATTTTTATTTCATTTTGTAATGATGCGATATGATAATTTAAAGACATATTATACGTGTCGAATACAAATTTAGAAAATAGAGTATTTAAAAGAATATATTTGAAGTTCTGAATTAATAATAAAATATGTATTACAAACTATACTTAAAAGACTAAAAAGAAGAAATTGCCTTTGAGTTAGCTCTATTGGTTACATGTCGTTCACACACACTTTATAACTTTCTAATTAGGTCTTTATATCTTCGATGATTGGGTCTTACAGTCTTTAGCTTTGGAATTCACCCCCGCAAATGGTACTCAGTGCAAGGAACAATGTTAGATAACGCTGCAAACTGCACAAAGTTCATTGCTGAATTCGAGTTGCTTATGGACCAAAATGGTATTGAGTTTGATTCAGAAGACCAAAATATTAGGTACATGGCTCATGTTGAAAATTTAGGTGTACAAGATTTCCTTAAGGAATTAAGACTGCAACAAGAGGATGATATTGAGCCAGATTGCGAAATTGAGAAGAACGCAGTAATAATATAAGAAACCGAAAGTAGTAGAAATCAGTCGTCTATAGGGAAATGGAGAAAGTTGTTCATAAAGTTAAAGTACAGCGAACAACTACGTCACAAACTGAAGTATTGCTGCATCACGACAAATACGAAAATGATGGCATCGCGTAATGACCTGAAAACAAGATGGCATTCTACTGATGATATGATAGCCAAGGCACTGAAAGTGCAGAAAGCGATAGACTTCTTGTGTATTTCAAATCCAGATCTGCAAAGTCATTGCTTGGACAAAGGTGACTGGACTCTTCTAACTGCAGCTCACAAACATCTAAAGCACTTCGAATATGGTATATATCCAAAGCTCTTTCAGGAGAAAAATATGCCACTCCCCCATTAGTCATTGTAGCATACAATTGACTGCTTGATAAGATTGACGATGCTGTCCAGAGCTAGACGAACAACTTGATGCGACTGTAAATGATCTTAAAATTAAAAACGTGCTCTATGCAGCCCAAGTGAAATTGTTATTTATAGCATTATCGAAAATTTATTTGGGTCTATTGCGCAATTCTAATTCTTGATCCTAGGCATAAAATTGAAGTCTTTGAGTTTATAGAATGGGGAAGAAGCATGAAAGCAGAGTCTATCAAGAAGTTCGAAGAGATATACAGAACGGATCACTACGTTATACCTCCTCAAGACGATGTTTAAATTGAAGTTCCTGATCGCCAACTTGCAGAAGAAGAATCAAGTGAGGAAGAAATTGATTTACACCAACATTACAGAAAAGATTCTTCAGAAAAGAAGCCACAAGGAGCTGTACGTGGACGGAATAAGCCAACAGAAGACTGGAGAAAAGAAATTAATGAATATGCAACATCAGACTGATCTCATGAGAATGCTGACATTCTTCTCTGGTGCAATAATTATCAGAAGATTTATCCCAATATAGCACGTATGGCTCGCAACTTCCTCAGCATTGAAGTAGCATCTGTGCCTGTGGAATGCATCTTTTCTCGTTCTTCCTTAATAATGCGAAAACATCAAAACAAGCTAAAGAAAGACGTTGCTCACGAAATTTTATGCATAAATGACTGGACGACAAGGAAGAAATATTCTATTTTCAAGTGCATTCAATCCGAATAATATCGTATTATTCCATAATACAATTATATATATAGCGAGTAACATTGTAAATACGTTCCTTTCGTCAACCATCTGTTAATAATTGCTTATAATAAAAAATCTCAATTATCCTAATTTTAATTTACATTTCAAAGTAAACAAAAAATTTTAAATCGAATATTGTCAATATTTAACCTATAACAATATTTTCAAAATAAACCTTTTTTTACAGAAGATATTAATTTTAAAAAAATACCAAACTTTAAAGTCGTTTTAGTTTTTTTTGATTTAAAGAAAAATTTGAATAAGTTTGTTTGGTCTATAGTGTGAGATATTTTATAAAACAATATTATGTATTTTTCAAATATTGCTCGTGTATGAACGTAAAAGTCGCCGTTACGCTTGAAAAAAGGCCATTCTATGTCTATTATCTAATTTTCTACTTGCATTCACTTACATATAGCAATATTTTAAATTTTTGAAACGAGCTTCTCGGTTACTCGGTCAGATCGATCGATTTCATCAGAAGTTCGTTTCAATGAGACGAACTGAGATGACAACTCGGTTATTAAGGCGATAACAGAAATATTTTCGAGCGTTTCTCGGATCGCGTCGCTCGAATGAATTACTAACAATAACACATTTCTAAAAATTACTAGCTCACACAAATTCGTATACTATATTCAAATGAAAATAGATATCTTTACGTGAATTGATTTAATCATAAATTTGTCTTTTTAGATAAATTTCTGAATCTTGATACTTGAGACTAAACTTTCTGTATAGTTTCCTGAAGTCTATTGACACTTATCAAGCACATGTTTTTTCACGAAGGCTTGAGTTGGCCGCTACGAAGTGACTGGTTAGTCTCGCACTCAAGTGTTTTGAAATGATCTTCTCAAGTATGAGTTTTTTCTAAAATCCTGTGTAGACAGTCAATGTCAGTTTGCAGTAAACTTTTAATCGCTACGCTTCGTTTTTCTGAACTTTCTTCCAGTGTAAAAATTGAAAAGAAGTCTCACAGTGCAGAATCCTTTTCTCATAAATTAAAATTTACACTTAAGAAGTAGATTACGGTATCTGTGTTTAAAAAGAGGAAGAAAATTAATAAAATTTGTGCATTTAAATGAATAACTCAAATTTTTGCTCCATTAGTGTTGTGGTGATTTGTTTACAAAACGTTGGATTATTATCATTATTGGTGAACAAATTTTCTTACATTTTCTGTTTTTACTGTATTTGGGTATTCAATGGAATTGATAAAAACTGAGCGCAATGTGATTTTATGATGGATGTTATTGGAAGATTGGTGAAAAGTATTAAAGAATGTATTCAATTAGTGAAAACTTAGATTGGATGCATTACAGAGCGATTTATTGATAAAATGCAAGATTCATGGGTTTTTTCAAAAAAGATATTCAACATTAACAAGAAAATATGTAATAAAATTTTTATAAGATAGTAACTTCCATTTGATAGTAGAGATTTCTGGTTTCAATAAGGAAATGTAAAGATTGACCCAACAACATTTTATAATAAATTATATTTTTTTCAGGTAATTTTTGAAATTTTTTTCTCTTATTATTAATCACTGTAGTTTTTCTATAAATTACCCCTGATAAGGAAGTCTAAATTGGCTTCGAAACATCTTGGTCCCCACTAGTATGAAAAAGACGGAGAAAAAAAAGAGTGTGAGGTTCGTTTTGGTTGACTCTTTCTTTTTCTCCTTCTCTTTTCTTTCTTGATGTACATTTACTGTACATTTGTCTCTAATGAGCCGGAAAAGCGGGTAGTCTCGAAGTTTTTTTTCTTGATTTGTGAACTTTTTGGGTGTTCTTTTCTAGTACACAAAAAATTTTGCATAAGAAAGTAGATTTCATTTCGATCTTTAAGGAATACCGATCTTCACGATGAAAGACAGACAGGAGAAGTGTGATTATTTAGAAAAAGCAATGCAAAAGTCTTTGCATAAAAATTTGGACTGAAGTAATACCGAGGGATACAAACGATGCACTTGTACTAGCACACTTAGAAAAATGTTAAGAGTTAGCAAATTATAATACAGGGTTGCGCTACGAATATTCATAGAGGTTCAATCCTATAAGGGCTGCTTTTGTTGCAACAACGAAAAATCAGGTCCAAAATGAAACTACTGTGAAATAATTGTCAGGAATCCTATTTGAGGAAAAATCGAGAAATTTCGGCATTAATCAAAGTGGTTCGCGTGACGGTTTTTTTGAACAACTCAATGACCCTGGGGATGATTTTATATTATCTCCAGGAAACTACCCCCGCAGCGAAACCGAACTGCATTCACTTTGTGGGGTGTTGAAAATTTGTAAAAAATCATCATCTGCTTAGAAAGATCGAATAATTTCCGCATTAATCAAAGTGGCTGGCACCACGGATTTATTGAACAACTCAATGACCGAGAGGATGATTTTATAATATCCCTAGGAAACTGCCCCGGTAGTGGAACCGATCTGCATTCACTTTGTGGAGTGTTAGAAACTTTCATTCATCCGCTGCTCAGAAAGATCAGAGAATTTCTGTATTAATCAAAGTGGTTGGCACCACGGATTATTTGAGCACATCAATGACGCAAGGGATAATGTTCTAATATCTTCAGGAAACTATCCTCGCTGTGGTTGGCTCCGCGGATTTTTCGAACAACCTAATGACCCAGAGAATGATTTTCAAAAATCCCCAGCAAACTACCCCCGTAGTGGAGCCGATCTGCATTCACTTTGTGGGACATCGATAAAAGTAGTTGGCATCACGGCTTTTTTGAGCAACTCAATGATACAAGCGATAATGTTTTAATATAGTACCATCAGGAAACTACCCCTTGGGTCATTGAGTTGCTCAAAAAATCCATGGTACTAACCATTTTGATTAATGCAAAAACTCTTCGATCGAAGAATTTCCGCATTTATGACAGTGCTTGACACCACGGATTTTTTGCACACCTTAATGACCCAGGGCATGATGTTTTACTATCCCCAGGAAACCACCCTCGTAGTGACACCGACCTGAATTTGATTTGTGGGTTGTTAAAAAGTTTTTATTCATACACTACTCAGAAAGATCGAAGAATTTCCGCATTAATTAAGGTGGTTGGCACCACGGATTTTTTGAGCAACTCAATGACCCAAGGGATGATGCTCTAATATCATCAGGAAACTACCCTCGTTGTGGTTGACACAACGGATTTTTCGAACAACTTAATGACCTAGAGGATGAAGTTTGACAATCCCCAGGAAACCACCCTCGTTGTGACTTCGATCTGAATTAAATTTGCGAGGTGTTAGAAGTTTCCATTCATTCACTACTTAGAAAGATCGAAGAATTTTTGCATTAATCAAAATGGTTGGCACCATGGATTTTTTGAGCAATTCAATTACCCAAGGGGTAGTTTCCTGAGGGTATTAGAACATTATCCCTTGTGTCATTGAGTTGCTCAAAAAAGCCGTGGTGCCAACCACTTTTATTAATGCCCCACAAAGTGAATGCAAATCGGTTTCACTACGGGGGTAGTTTCCTGGGCATATTAGAAAATCATTCCCGGGGTCATTGAGTTGTTCAAAAAATCCGTCATGCGAACCACTTGGTTTACTGATGAAATTTCTCGACATTCCCCCAAATAGGATCCCTAACAATTATTTCACAGTAGTTTCATTTTGGTTGTGATTTTTGGTTTTTGTAAGAAAAGCCGCCTTTGCGGGGTTAACCCTCTATGAATATTCGTCGCGCAACCTTGTATTATAATTTATCAACTCTTAAAATTTTTCTGTACTAGTAGAAGTGCTTAGTTTGTATCCCCTGGTATTACTTCAATCTAACTTTTCGTGTGAAGGCTTTTCCGTTGCTTTTTCTGAAGAATCAAACTTCTCCTTTCTGTATCTTATCGTGAAGATCGGTATATTTGTTCTCGTAAGCGAGCGCCTTGGTCACGATACCGAAGGCAGAAACGGTGATCACTTACACACAGTTGGATTCCCGCTCACGCACGCACAACTGCTTATACCGCGCTCCAGGTAGGTCCAGCTTAATTGTCTTATGAGGGAGCGTTAACTAATTACGTAAAGGAACAAAATTTTGGCAACAAAACAATGGCTTATTGTGATCTTTATCAGATTTTCGTAGATCATATTTTTATCTCTCTCATGTTTATTTTTTTGTTTCTTACGTAATTAATAAAAACTTTCTAACTCAAAAAATAAAACTTCAAACAAGTTTTGAAAAAGAAATTTCCATTTTCCTTCTTGATTTTTTATACAGCTGCATAAGTCCGGACAAGTTGACCTGACGCTTTATAATACTTTTTAATCAAATATAAATATTTGTTACTTGTGTAAAGACCGAAATGTCAGGTGCGTCATTTTGAATCTTGAACTTTTATTACCAAATTCGTAATCAGCGAACCCAAAAGCCTTTGATAACAATTTTTTATGCAAATTCCATAAGTTTTTTGTAAAATGCTCGATTGCTCGACCATTTTGCCTCCGCCATTCCGAATTTCGCATTTTTTATATAATATCAATAATCAGCTAACCTAGAAACTTCTGATAAACGACTTTTATGCAAATGTCACAGTTTTTCCAGCAAACATGTCCGCCATTTTGCATCCGTCATTTTTAATACGAAATTCATAGTCAGCGATCTAAAGAATCTTTGAGAGAGAGAGAGAGAGAGAGAGAGAGAGAGAGAGAGAGAGAGAGAGAGAGAGAATTCCATAAAAAATTTTTACGGAAATTTTAACGGAACAACTGAGACCTGATTCTTTATACGAACTCATCCGCACTTGATTCCATATTGTATGGAGCAGTCGACTGTCAATGACAAATGTGATTGTAATGAACAAATTCGCAGTTTGATCTATTTTTAAAAGTTGCAGGTCCTTTTTTCCGAATATGCTTTGTTTGGCTTTCTAGTGATAATTAGTGAAGTACATTGCCATTTCATGATAAATGTCATTGTTATAAACATATATTATAAAGAAATTCACGGTTTGAGCAATTTTCAAGTATTTGAGGAATTTTATTTAAACGTGCATTGCTTGGCTTCCCAATGACACATTCGTGAGTTAATTGCCATTATATATCAAATAAGATTATTATAAGCAAATAATTGCATGAAAAGTTTACAGTTTGAACAATTTTTAAGAGTCTGAAGTAGATTAATGCAACCAATTACTGAGGGAAAACCATTTGTCAATAAAACAGTTCATTTCTTCCAAACTCACAATAAATATGTTATTTTTTTAGTACAAGTCATTCAATGAGCTCATTGAAACGAACTCCTCGTCAAATCGATCTGCCCGAGCAACCGAGAAGCGAATAAGGGCACATAAAATTATTTCGCTGGGAGTGGGAAGACCCCTTGAGGCTGTCAAAAAAATTTTCGAATTTTAATTTTTTCAGGCTATATTTACATGTGAAATTTCATCGCGCATCTTTTTTCCTGTAGACAAAAGATGTAGCTTTTTCAGTTTTCTAATTAAAGCCAAAAAACTGAATTTTTTGAAAAAATCGATTTTAATCCGTTTTTCACTTCAACTCGTGCTCTTTCAGTCAGTTCTTGGAATTTTTAAATGGAATTTTCAGGAAATACGCTTCGGAATGTCCTTCGACTGATAGAGCAAGAGAAATTAAAAAATTTATTTAAATGAAATTTTTATTAATGTTTTGCTAATGCTTGGCGCATATCGGGCTTCTCTAGCTTCCAGCCTTTCGTTCAGCGAGCGATTTTTGAGCAACGAAAAACTTCCAGGGAGAAAGCTGTCAATTACAGTACAAAGAAGTTTTTGGAAAGTTTGAGCGCAATCGAAGTATTATTTAAGAAATTATTTATATCTTAAGTCGCATGCGGCTGAACTTCTCACGCGCGGACTTCATAGCGTGAGTCCCAGCTGTAAAATACAATTCACCAGCGTCAAGGATGAAAACTAATCAAATAATAGGTAACATCTAAGTGTTATAAATAAATAAATAATATTGCATAATGTATTCATTTTATATTAAATACAATGGAATGGTTCTTGCTTTGAGGCAAACAAAACAAAAGGACACAAAACATAAAAATCTAATTGCTGATCACCGAATTTTAAATTCCGCGAATTTTTCAATGCCTTAAATTCGTGGAATTGGTAAAAGTAAAAGTTCGAAAAAGTGAGCTCATTTTTCACCTAAATTTTTTTTCATATTACCTGATTACTTGATTATTTTTTATCTTTGGCGCCGGTCAATTGTACTAAGAATCACAGCTGGGACTTTCGCTATACAGACCGCGCGCGAGACGTTGAGCCGCTAGCGACTTTAGACATGAATAATTTCCTAAATAATAATTCGTTTACGCTTAAGCTTTCCATAAAACTTCTTTGTACTGTAATAAACAACTTTTTCGCTGGCAGTTTTTCGTTGCTCAAAATTCGCTCGATAAACGAAACGCTGGAAATTAGAGAAGTCCAATATGCGCCGAGCATTAGCCAAAAATTAATAAAAATTTCTTTTAGATAAATTTTCAAATTCCTCTTGCTCTATCAGTCGTAGAAAATTCCGAAGCGCATTTTCTGAAAATCGTATTTAAAAATTTCAAAAACTGACTGAAAGACCACGAGTTGAAGTGAAAAACTGATTAAAATCAATTTTTCTAAAAAAGTTAGTTTTTTGGCTTTAATTAGAAAAATGAAAAAGCTATGACTTTTTTTCTAGGAGAAAAAAGATGCGCAATTAAATTCCACATGTAGATATAGCCTTAAAAAATTTAAATTCGAAAATGTTTTTGAAGCCTCCAAAGGTCTTCTCACTCCTAGCGAAATAATTTCATGTGCCCTTATTCGATCCGGCAGCACAATTGTATTATGGAATAAATACGATATTATTTAGATTGAATGCACTTGTATTGTATTCACAATATAACTCTAAATATATACACAATCGTATTAGGGATTAATACGATATTATTTAGATTGAATGCACTTGAAAATAGAATAATTCTTCCTTGTCCAGTCATTTATAAATAAAAATTCGCGAGCAACGTCTTTCTTTAGTCTGTTTCGATGTTTTCGCATTTTCAAGGAAGAGCAAGAAAAGAGACGTTCCACAGGCACAGATGTTGCTTGAATGCTGAGGAAATCGCAAGCCATACGTGCTAGATTGGGATAAATATTTTTATGATTATTGCACCTGAGAAGAATGTCAGCAGTCTCATGAACTCTATCTGATATTGTATATTCATTAATTTCTTTTCTCCGATCTTCTGTTGGCTTATTCCGTCCACGCACAGCTCCTTGCGGCTGCTTTTCTGAACAATATTTTCTGTAATGTTAGTGTAAATCAATCTCTTCGCCATTTGATTCTTCTTCTGAAAGTTGGTGATCAGAAATTTCAATTTAAACATTGTCTTTAGGAGACACAACGTAATAATCCGCTCTGTATATTTCTTCGAACTTCTTAATAGACTCTGCTTTCATGCTTTTACCCATTTCTGTAAACTCAAAGACTTCAATTTTTTGCCTAGGATCAAGAAGTAGAATTGCGCAATAGGCCCAATTGAATTTTCGATAATGCCTCAACAATTTCACTTGGGCTGCATAGAGCACGTTTTTAATTTTAAGATCATTTACAGTCGCATCAAGTTGTTCGTCTAATTCTTGGACAGCATCGTCAATCTTATCAAGCAGTCAATTGTATGCTACAATGACTAATGGGAGAGTTGCATATTTTTTTCCTGAAAGAGCTTTGGATACATATTTGAAGTGCTTCAGATGTTTGTAAGCTGCAGTTAGAAGAGTCCAGTCATCCTTGTCTATCGCTTTCTGCATTTTTGGTGCCTTGGCTGTCATATCATCAATAGAGTGCCATTTTTTAGGTTATTACTCGGTGCCATCATTTTCGTATTTGTCGTGATGCAGCAACACTCCAGTTTGTGACGTAGTTGTTCGCTGTACTTTAACTTTATGAACAACTTACTCAATTTCCCTATAGGCCAAATATGTAATAAGATAAGATAAGATTGCTTGATAAGATTGACGATGCTGTCTAAGAATTAGACGGACAACTTGATGCGACTGTAAATGATCTTAAAATTGAAAACGTGCTCTATGCAGCCCAAGTGAAATTGTTGAGACATTATCAAAAATTCAATTGGGCCTATTGCCCAATTCTACTTCTTGATCCTAGGCATAAAATTGAAGTCTTTGAGTTTACAGAATGGGGTAAAAGCATGAAAGCAGAGTCTATTAAGAAGTTCGAAGAAATATACAGAAATTTCCCACTGAATTCTACTACTTTCGGTTTCTTCTATTATTACTTCATTCTCTTCAATTTCGTAATCTGGCTCAATATCATCCTTTTGTTGCAGTCTTAATTCCTTAAGGAAATCTTGTACACCTAAATTTTCAACGTGAGCTATGTACGTGAGCTAATATGTACCTAATTGGGAAGTTATAAAATGCGTGTGAGTGACATATAACTAATAGAGCTAACTCAAAGGCAACTTTTTCCCTTTAGTCTTTTAAGTATAGTTTGTAATACATATTTTATCATCAATTCGACACTTTTAATATATTATTTTAAATATTCTATTTTTTTAATTTACACTTGATATGTATAAATTGTCTTAAAATTATCATATCGCGTCATTGCAAAATCAAATGAAAATTCATATTCTTATCGTCGAATCCATTGAAAATCAAGTAGGTTCTACACTTCAAGTCGCAGATCTCCCAGCGACGAAATATGTTGTTTTTTAGAGGAGATTAGCTGACGCGTATTTTTCCGATTTGAGTAAAAAAAAATGTCCACGAATTTATGATTACTTAAATTTTGACGTCAGTTTCTATATCGAAAAATTGGAAAAAAGTTCAATATTAACAAAGTGGCGATGATTTATTTGAAAATATAAAAGTCAAATTTCACAAAAAACCCACACTTATATTTTATCCATTTTTTTGTTAAATTCGTCCTTATATGAGGAAAACATCCTGTGACTTTTGTACGGGTTAAACCATTTTTGTAGCCACAAGAATTTTTTTCATAAACTCGAATTTTCGAATTTTTCTCGGAAACAGAGAAATTCTCCCGTCCTGAAAAAGGGTTTAACCCGCATAAATCTGATAGGATGTCTTACTTTTATAAGTAGAAACTTGAAAAAAAATATTATAAAAAATAAAAAAGGTAGGGTTTCCCTGAAAATCTTCTTTTCATGTTTTCAAAATTCGAAAAAAAATTCAGAATTTTTTCTGCAAAAGCCCACCTTTTTTATTTTATTTTTTTTGTACAAAAATTTGTACAAAATTTATGCTTGTATAAGGAAAGCATTCTATCAGTTTTATACGGGCTAAACCATATTTGTAGTCAAGAGAATTTTTTTGTCTAAAAATATAATTTTCGAGTTTTTTTCATAAACGATGCAGGATGTCACAAAAGAGCAAGAGGCATTCCTTAACAACTTATCTGAATGTGCAAACTTTTGAATCAACTTTTTTTCGTATCTTTCGTTGTTTTCGAGAAAAATCTTAAGATTCGATTTTATGAAGAAACAAAATTCTCCTGGCCACAAAAATGGTTCGGCTCGCATAAAACTCATAAGATGTTTTCTTTACTACTATAGGTTTCAAAAATGTTGACCTCTCTACAAAAGTTAGATTAAGACAGTGAAAAAAAAATCGCTAAAGAACGAAACAAACTTCATTGTGAAGGTCATTTTATTGGGCACAAATTCTCCATTCATGGTT
>JAUMHM010083626.1:0-13141 GCA_032362435.1 Melikaiella ostensackeni
TTCAGAGAAAATTGAATTTTTACGTTTTTCCCCATGCATTTTTTTGAATTCAGGCCTCGTGAACAATCAGCGCCACCTGTCGGCTCCAGTTAAATCCACGTCGCTTTAATTCAGGGTATTCTGAGCAAAGAACCAGGGGGCTGGTTTCGAAAAAGTACATAACCTAAAATTCATTAAAACGAAACGCCATCTACCATAATCCCCATGTCATTGAAACTAAATGTAACCAAAAACTCATTTTTCCGAAAATACGTCTGGCATTCTGATTGGCTGAATAATGCCGCGAAAATCGAACCAGCGAGTCAGAAAGCCAGACGTCATTTTCGAAACAATGAATTTTCGGTACGATTTAGTTTCGATAACATGGGAATTATGACAGGTGGCGTTTCGTTTAAATGAATTCTAGGTTACGTGCTTGTTCGGAGCAATAAAAATTATGTTAAATTAAAATTCGGTAAAATAAAAATTATGTCAAATCGTAATTCGGAAATATAAAAGTTATAAGAGATGGTAGTTTCTAATAATAAAAATTATAACAAATAGTGAATCGTAAAAATAAAAATAAGTTAAATTGACAATTAGGATACATAAAAATTATAGCAAATTGCCTCATTTTACATTGCTTAAGCAAAAACGTAATTATACAGTTTTTAGTGCATTGTTGGAATCGTTCAATTTTGCAGGCTTCCAATTTGATGTAATAATTATAACAGTGAAATAGTTACATTTCAAAATAATTCATCTGTAATAAATTATGAGTTTGGAATGTTCAATTCCGACATTTCTTAGATTTAAAGTGTCGCAAATCAAGAACTGTTCAATTTTGTAGATTTGAACAGAATTGAACTTTTCAATTTTCAAAGTATATGTATACCTGAAATTTATTCACTCTTCAACGTTTCTATTTTGAGAGTGTACAATTTTTAAAGTTTCATTTTAAATCTATAAAATTTTGTCCTTAATCTAAAATTCTAAAACTACTGAATTTTGAAAAGGTCAATTTGACAATATTTAATTTTACTATTTTGAAGGACTTGAACTTTAAATTATAAATTCTATAATATTAAATGCCTCAAATTTAATATTGTACTATTCTATGAACTTCAAATTAAAAATTTTTTCATTTTTAATGGCTTGAGTTTGAAATTGGTCAATTTTTCGATTATAAAATTTAATAATTCACGCGAAAAAATATTTTGTTAAATCAACCAAATTTTCGCTACTTCAATCGACATATATTTATTAAACGGACAACAATATATTTGATTGACACCAAAAAAAATTTTGTTTAGTCAAATTTGGTTGATTTCATCTTAAGTTTTGTTTGATTTAACCAAATGTAAATAGTTTGGTGGATTCAACCGAAACTTTTTTTTAAATTGAGAAAATACTTGGTGAAATCAAGCAAATATTTCGTAAAATTAACAAAAGGAATCAACCAAAAACTTTGGTTCATTAAAACAAAAGAGTTTCGTCGACAACATAAATTTTGATCACTTTATCAAACTTTTTATAAATCTACCAAATGCACTCAGCCAAACAATTTTGTTGAATGAACATTTTTTGTGTTTTTTTTTTAATTTTGAATACAGTTTGCAGACCTAAAAATAAAAATTGTTCAATTTTGTTATGTTTCAATTTGAAAGTGTACAATTATTGAATATTTCCCATTTACATATTGTCTAAATTTGAAGACTTTGAATTATAAATTGTCTAATTCATAATTATAAACTAACAAATTTTGAATATTTAAGCTAAAATTATTTTTAATTTTGAGCGACTTTGATCTGAAACTGTTTAGTTTCAAAGAATGTCAATTAAAATTTGTTTGTTGTTAAGGCTTTCTGTTTAAAATTACACTCGAACTTCCATAAAAGAACAGATTCGGGAGTTGCTTCGCACTGGCCTTGGCCCTAAACCGGCTGCCTCGAAACGTAACAGTCAGGAACGTGTGAACCATTTCCTAATATTACGCAATCTCCGAACGTAAATATGAATGTCAGTACCCGCGCACTGCGCCTTTGCCTATATGCTGCTGATATTTCATGCTTGGTCGAACACCGTCTCTCGCCCTGCGAGCTGAGAAGCTGCGTGGGCCAGCAGTTTGCCAGCAGTTCTAGGAAGGCGTTAACTGGATGGGCTTATAAGGGAGTTCGCGTGTATTGTATTTTTTGAAACTTTAAAGTTTGAAAACATACCTTTTTTAACCTTTCAATTAAAAGTTGTTCACTTCCAACAACTGTCATTTGTGAATTATAGAATTAGAATATTTAGTTTTGAAATTAAATTTTCAGAAACTCTCCAAACTTCTACCACAAACGTTTTGAATTTGAATGGACGAGATCGACCGTTGCAAATATTGTAAATTCAAAAAGCAACAATAGCGAAACTCGAGTGGAAAAGCAAGTCTGTTCAATCTATATGTCCATGCATTTGCATCTGACCTGAGCGATTATCTTTTGCCATTTGGCGAATAAGCAAAAAGAGAGCCACAGGCCTTTGAAGCTTCAACAAGAGAGAAAAGAGGCTGCATCTGTTCTTCAGTTTTCTTGCCCCCGAGAGAGGCCCCGCGGGAGGGGCCCTGAAAAGTACGTGTATATGTTTCAAGAGACCGTAAGAGAAAAAGAGAAGGATATATGAAAAGAAAAAAGAGGGCGATTTAACGTATGCGTTCGCCTTATGCCTTATGAAGCAGACTGTCGAAGATGAGGTCGAAGGGAAAGGAAGATAGAAGATCAAGAGGAAGGAGGCCAGCTTGCCTTTCGAGGATTTTCCCAGCCCACAGCCGGCCTTCTGGCATCATTGGAAATTAATGGCCTTGAGTTGTCGCTGTTTGAAAGTTTTCTCAAGAATCTAAAGCAAAGGGTTGGTAAATAAAATATATACAAGTTGGACGCACGCCTTTTTTCCGCCTCCCTTTCTCGTGTTTAGGTTTTTACCAGTTTCTTTCAGGAGCTGCACGACTCGCTTTCAGTGAGAATGAAACTCAAACTTTTATCAGTGAGGAAAACAAATTTACCCCTTACTAATTCTCTTTATGTGATAAACGAAAATTCTTCAAGTTTTAGTTTTAGATATGGCATCGCATTTTGACTATATATTTGAAAAATTATTTTGAGACTTTTTTGGAATTTTAAACTGAAAAATATGATTCTGAGCGCAATTTATTAATTTTTTCGAAGAATAAACATGAACTTTCATTTTAATTAGCTTAAAAAAAATATTTCCCTGGGCTTAAAACCTGACATTATTGACCCTTCTACTTTCATAATGCACCATTTATAGATGAAACCTTCGGAATTGGGCAATTTGAAATTTAAAAAGTAGAGAATCAATAAAGTGGAAAAATTGAAATTGTTTGGCGTACAAAAATCAATTTTTTTTAATACATAACATTAGCAAAATTTAAAAAAATTAAGTAGCTGTAATTATGCGGTAATCATTTTTCACTTTTAAAGACAAAAAATTCACTTTAAGAAATTTGAATCATTTAAGAATTATCAAACGCTCATTATTGGAAGTTCAAATATACGCAAATCTACAATGTCAAACTGAATTGTTTGAAGTTAAACAAGTTTTATTCAGAATCGTTTCATATTAAACTATTTCAAAATAAAAAATTAAATCATCATACATCATCATCTAAGGCCATTTTAGGCAAGAACCAAAGTCGGACTAATATTGGAATTTCAGTGTACTGTATGAAGTATTCTATCTTTACGCCACACTCAGTCGATAATGTCAAATGTAGTAGGACGTTGTTATGTGGTGGAATCTAAAGCATTGTTTATATGGAGTTTCGGTGAAATATCGTTTTCAGTTCACAAGTGGTGAGAAAATTGCGCTTCTCAAGTATAAAAATTATTTTTGCAACTGAAAATTGGTATTTGGTCTATTGATAATTTTTAGATCTCTCAGATAAGAATATAATATACGAGCCCCATACGAGCAATTGTTCTACTATATTTGACATTATCGACTGAGTGTGACCAAAATTGTGCTATCATTTTGCGTTTCAATTTCGTATAAAGTTTTTTCATTTATTGGTTAGTATTATCTCAATTAACAATTTTTCAATTCGACAGAAAAAAATATAGTGTTCAAAATTTGAGGTTGGGGTGACGTTAGAACGATGGCTACCATGATCCGCTCGGATGGAACCATGGGCACATCAATCTCAAGTTTTAGACACTATATTGTTTTCTGGGAGATTTAAAAATTATAAATAGGCAAAATACCAATTCACAATTGCAAAAATAGTTTTCGTATTTGAAAAGCAGAGAGATAGCACAATTTTCTCACCGCTTATGCACTGAAAACGATATTTCACCGAAACTCTATATAAACAAGGCATTAGATTTCACCACATGACATCGTTCTACTATATTTGACATTATCGACTGAGCGTGACGCATGATAGAATACTCTATACTCTATTCAGTGAAGATATCAGTTTGAACTGCACAAATTGATCTGTGAATGTAACAGTCTTTTGTTTTGCTATATTTAATATTCATACAGCACTGTGAAAAAGTATTATTATAAGGCTGGTTTTATTATTATTATTATTATTATTATAAACTGGATATATTGCACGGGGCTATCCCGGTTTATATCATCAGTCACGGACACATTTTGGTAATGCAATCAATTGATCTGATGAGAGTGATATGCATAATTTGACATATTGGGTAGCCTGGTATAATTTTTACCCCACCATCCACGGGCTGGGTTACAGCCAAGTTACACAATTATTATTATTTTTATTATTATTATTATTATTATTATCATTATCATCATTAGAAATACTCTAACTATTGTCAATATTATGCATGATCTAGACATCAATAGTCATACGTTTACATTTGTCATTGCTGTGACTGTGACTCGCCAACTATTACTTGACCCGCAATCAGCGGAAACCCACAATATCTTGAGGATCATTTCTTTCTAGCCGTCCTTTCACCCTCAAGCGCACACCGACGTACTTCCACACTCCAAGGACGATTAGCCCGTGATTTACGAGTAGGCAAAACCAAAAATAGAGTATAGGGCGCCAGCAGGCAGAACGAGAAGAAGCCATGTGTAAGCAACAGGCAAAGCGATTACCATGTTTAGAATATAAGGAGCGGGTCCAGGACCTGAAGGCAGTCTGAAAAAAGGAGTCTAAAGAGTACATTTGAAAGATTAATCAATGTAATCAATCAGTGTAATCAATTATAATCGAGTGGTAGAGTGTGTGAGAGAGTGACTCTTCTTCATTAACATTCGTCATCGGTACCAGAGAGTCACGTCACAATTCAATTTAAATGTAATTTTAAGTAATAAACTGATTATAAGTGGTAACTCTTACTTTGAACTCATTTGGATTGTCCTCGTCCCAAGATTGGTTTCCTTATGAAATTAAATTAAATCGAAAAATATTTAGGGAACATTGATTTTGTGATCAACTTCGATTATTTAGACACTAAACTCAGTAGGTAGGACGTCACAAAGTTAATATTTATGGTGCATCGGTCGTGTGTTTAGCAAGCCAATTTGAGTTTCGAGAGAGTCTTTTAATCAATTCAAAAAATATATTATTGAAAAACTCCTGAGATTTTCTTTCAGTTTGAGTAAAAAATATACTTGTACTATATAAAACTATTCTCTCTCAAAGTGACTGAGTGAATTAATACCTGCGGTACAACCTTTCTAAAAAATTTTAATACATGAAAACCATTTTTTCTTTTAAATTTTTGTTCACTTGTTTACGATTATTGAAAGTAATTAACAAATTAATAATTGCACCTAATTTAATTTAAAGTTTATGGTCTGCTGTATTAAGGTTTCGTCTTTACACGATCAACATTAAGAATATATGATACAAACCGTCCATTTCAATATGAGAATTGTGCGTACGAAATTTTCTGAAAAATTTTTTTTTTACAAAATTTTATCATCCCTCCCGAATCTGAAAATTCTGTGTAAAATCTCTGTAATTCATTTCAGAAAATTTCAAGGCAATACTTCTGCATACAATTTCCAAATATTTCTTATGAATTGATAATAATCATAATTTTTAGAATAGAGAAACATAAATCAAATAGATTTTCCTTTCTTTCACAAAAGATTTTAATTTTTCTTGCGAAATGTCATTTTTTCAATGTTTCAGGAAAATGAACTAAACCCACCTGAAACAGTAACACGTAGTCAAACAAAGCCTGATCCAGAATTAGGAAAGCTAATCCAGGAAAATAATTTAAAAAGGCACTTCCCAAAACAAGAACAGCAAATCGGAAAGATTAGTTAAACCTATAGGTAACACATCAAGTAAAACCCCAGATCAAACTCCTGTTAAAAATAAACAATCACAATCCGACTCTCCTTCACCAATACCTTTTTAAAATACTAGCATAATTAGTGGTTCTAATATTTCTAGCGGTGAAAATTCACTTTTATTTAACAGGGAATTTTATAAATAAATCGTTAATTAATTCAACTGTTTTATTTCAAGATCCTGCAGAAGTGGAATCTGATAAATTTAATAATACAGTGATTCCAAACAAAAACGAAAATAATCAATCGAGTGAATCGGAATCAGAAAACCAAGATCATTTTATTTCAGAAAACCCTGAAAAATTAATTGCTAACGATTCAAGTATCCTAGAACCGCCAATTAAATCTAGAGAAAAACAAAAATCATCGAATTTTTTTACAATTCTCCAAAAATCAGAACAAACAAAAATGATACTCGACGGCCAACGTCCACAGATTTATACTATCGCGAAGAATCTTAATCAGTTTCCTTACGGGATGCTCTTGAAGTACTTTCAATTGTTTCCGGAGACAATATTTCACTAGACCAATTCATTGAAAGATGTAAAGAAGCACTTGATATGCTTCCTGCAACCGCAGAAGCCAATTTGACTAAACTTCTTGAAACAAAAGTAAAGGGTGAAGCTCGAAAATGTGTGTCAGGCAATTCTTACACTAACATAGATAGACTGATTGATAGTTTAAAACGTGTTTATTCTTCAAACAAAGCAGTTTATCAATTACAAGGTGAATTGTGTAGCATTCATCAATAGGACAACGAAAAAGTAGTTTCTTATGCGACTAGGGTTCAGGAAGTCGGGGATAAAATTCTAGATTGTCTCGAAAGCAATAACCAAGACAAAGAAGATGAAACTTTTGAAGCAACGTTAGAAGCAGATCTTAAAGATTGCTTTTTCCGAGGATTCAAATCAGAAATTGAATCAAGATTAGGAAAACAAGACTCTTCTAAACTCACGGTAAATAATGCGATTCAAATTGAAAGAAAACAAGCTGCAATAGCAGCCTTGCGTTTCAGTAGACCCTCATTTAAAATTAAAGAAGAAACAACAGTTGAAAATATAAAAGATAAAATCCATCTAGCTCGAGACAAAATTAACTGTCAAATATGCGGAAAAAGAGAACACATCGCCCCAACTTGTAGACAATTAAATCAATTAAATCACGGTAATCTTGGAGACAACTATCAAAGCCAACAAACCCAGGATCAATGGAAGTCTCAGCCAAGGCAAGGACAATTGCAGCTACATCCAAATAACAGGTCATTTCAGGATCCTTCTTTCAAAAAAAGAAGTCATGATACCAAAAACCCCAATCAAACTCAAGAAGAATGCAATTATTGTAAAAGATTAGAACACAATATAAACGAATGCCGTAAAAGAATGTATAATCAACAACGCCAACAACAGCAACCTGCTGAATTGCAGCTACAAAATTTAAGAAAGCAGGGAAACTCCAGGCCCCTCCCAGCACAGGGTGCAGCGAATGAGGTTTTGTAGGAAACGATTTCACAGCACGCGACGCTAATAAAAAGCAAATAAAAAAAAGTTTCAGTAATCCAATTCCATCTATTATTATTTCTGCTGACGGCCTAAAAAGCCCGGCTCGTATGATGATGGACACAGGAGCAGGAATAAATTTACTAAAATTCAACATTCTTGAAAATTCAATCAATACTAGTCAGAAAGAAATATTATGGCTCACAGGAATAAATGAACTTCCAGTATATACTTTAGGTCACATTCAATTGAACATTTTTGGATATCCTACAATCTTCCATTCAATTCCAAACGGCGTACCAGTAGAAGAAGATGGAGTTTTAGGATCTGAGTTTTTTGTTGACAATAATGTCAATATATATATATTTTTTTTTGAGGAGGAGGAGGAAAAAGGGCGAAATCTTTTGAAGACGTTGTGTTGGATTCTCCTAGGACGGGTCTAGGCATACCAACTAAAACCAAAAACCTCCTTTGCCGAACCCATAACACTGTCGCGAAACCGTCTTTCGGCTTCAAACTTCACGAGCAGTGGATTCCTCATTATAGTCGCATATGCGACTCTTCCGTCATCCGTTTCCCGGAAGCTCGTGTCCCCGGCCGCGCTCCCGGAGGCGAGCGGCCGGGGACACGCGCTCCTAGCGGGGATTTCTTCTGGCCCTACCCGTTTCTGTCACATCCGGAACGCCCATCGAGATCTTTAGCCCTCATCACATGTGTGACGAAGGACTCGACGCGCTGCCAGCACTCCTCAGACTTGAGCATGAGGGGAGCCATCGTGTCGGGGGTGAACTCAGTGCCCACCGCCCGACACGCGGTCTCCCTCGCCACAATCTACTTGTCGCAGGCGAAGAGTGTGTGCTCTGCATCGTCCACCGGAGAACCGCAGTAATCACACGCCTCTTCGTCCCTCTTCTTAAAGCGCTTCAGGTACGCGTTGAAGCAACCGTGACCCGTCAGCGCCTGCGTCAGGTAGAAGCCAATTTCTCCGTGCTCGTCGCTAATGCGAGCGATGAGAAAAAAATGCCGTATCTTCGCAACTACTGCTTTGATTTTGTTGTTTCTTTTTCTAATTTGATGGAGCATCTCGAAATCATAATATTGATGATATTTCCAAAATTTTATTTTCAGTTCTTGCATGTTAAAAAAGTGATTGACAATTTTTTTCATTTTTTTCTCGCGATTAAAATATTATATTCGACAGATTTTGGCATGATTTGAACTAAAAATAAGCAGCTACAACGAAACTGCATATTTTACCTGCATTTTATTCGTATAAAATCATTTGTCCGTCTATGTCAATGAGACATATGAGACTCTTCGTTTTTTATTCAATCCTACATCTTATCCGAGTACCTGGAATGAAACGCTATCGCGCTGGATTATGTTTTTCGAACGAATGCTACTATAATTCTCATGAAATAGGCTACTTTGTTGAAACCATGTCAATCGGAGCCAATAAAATCAGGAAATTCCTTTTTCTTGTATAAGAGTTCCTTCATTATAAAAAATTGCCTAGCTTTCGACATAGATATTTTGTCCCCTTTAGAGCGAGAATAAATGAGCAATCAAATTGAATCTTTCGAAAGAAAACCGTTACAATAATGATGCGATGTAATAAAGGAAACAGATGAAAATATTCATATTGAGAAAGTTTCAACCTAAAATGAATTTCAAAATCCATCCATTTAGTAAGTTATGCTTTTTTTGCGGCGAAGATGTCTCTGGCGAATTCATTCAGAGTCAGACAAAATGTCGAACCGAATTTAGAGAATCTGTTCGAATCGTTACCGACAATTCAACGGTTGAAAAGATACTTAAAGCTAGCACAGAGCGGAAAGACGACTACGGCGCCATAATTTTCGATCGCGTCGGTTCTCAAGATGATCTCATCGCAAACGCTGCTCGTTATCATCACTCGTGTTTCCTTGATTTCTCGAGACCTCACGTATTACGAAAACCTGGGCGACCGATAAACCCAGAAGTAACTTCCTGTACCGAATTTGTCATCAATTTTATTATTCAAAATCAAGAAGAGTGTCAATTTTCCCTCAATGAAATTTTTAAAGGATTTCGAGGCGATATTCCCGATACGCGATACCCTGTTGATAATTTGAAAAATCATTTCGGAGGTAATGTAATGATAATTAAATCGCCAAACGACACGATAATATGCTTCAAAGGCATGTGGAAAAAAGTTGTAACGAACGCGTTTTGTAAAAATAGATCGAAAAATTAGGAAAAAAGACGGAAGCGAATTGTTGAAGCGGCTGCTAAAATTATTACTGAGGACATTCGAGGTAGATATTATGATACTGATGTGTATCCAGCCCCGTATTGTTTCTTGCAAAATGTCGATAGTCGATAGGAGAGAAAAATATTAGCGATCAGTCATAGCATAGTTGCAGCAGTGAGACCTCGTTCGTTTTCATCAACTTTACAACTTGGACTGGCTGCGATGTTGCACAAGCAGTACGGTTCTAAGCATCTTATCGATACTTTGTCAAATGTTGGATTTTTTTCAGAGTATAACGACGTATTAATGTTCGAAGCATCTGTATTCCACGATCCGCAAGTTGATCTCGGTGATTCCTACGTTTAATTCGTTTATGATGACGTCGATCATAATTACTAATACAATTGACGGGTTGAAAACTTTTCATTCTATGGGTGGAATCATGTGCGTCACACCAAGTTCGAGTGTCACATGCAACGAGACAGTCACGAAATTGAAAAAAATGTCGCTTTATGGGAAATCGAAAAACGGGGAAGGGATCAAAGAGTGGAATGGTTTCATGGAAGATGTTTTCAAAAAGCGACCTTATACAGTGAGTGAAATAATCCCCGAAAAATGCATCAACAACCCCCCAAGCAATTATGACACGATTTACACGGTTCCGCTCGAGGCAGATAAAAAGTGCAAGGCAAAAGGTCAAAAACACATATTTGTCACGTTTGATCAGCCATTGTACATGAAAGCAAGAAAAATAGTAGCTTGCAGAAAATCGAGCGAGGATAATTTAATCGGTTATCGTCCGTCTCGGTGCTTTCCATTCTGCTATGTCTCATCTCGGTTCAATCGGTTATTTAATGAATGGTAGCAGATTAAAAGAAGCGCTTCGTGAGATTTACGCTCCAAACTCTGTTGACAACATGTTGAATGGTCATGCTTACAGCAGGGCAGTTCGAGGACATACTTCAACTCAATGTGTTCTTGCGAGTATAATTTCTTCCTCTGTAATTCTTGATAGCGAAGAAGAGAAATATAAGACGGATTCGTCGTGTAACATAGGCGACAGCAACTTCTTTGAAGAATTACAAAGCGATAAATTCAAAGAAATCAAAGACAAATTTTTAATTCGCATTAAAGAGATAGAAACAAATGGACCAACTGCCAAACTCTGGCTCCAATATTTTTCAATGGTGACGATATTGAGGAAGTTCATTGCTACGGAACGATCAGGTGATTGGGAACAACACCTCGAATGCATGCGAAATATGTTGCCATACTTTTATGCTTCTGAGCATTTCCCATACGCCAAATCGGAGCACTTATACCTGTAAGATATGCTGAATCTGCAAAACATCATGAACGCTGACGAGCACCAAAAATTTGTGAATAGTTGCTATTTTACAATTAGACACACTGAAAAGTTTTGGAACGGAGTTTCGACTGACATGACCATTAAACAAGCTCTCATGAAAGAGATGAAAACTATAGGCGGGCTGACTCACGGGCGAGGTTTGATTGAAAGCGTGGTAGCAAAGTGGGTTTTATCTTTCGTTACACTTATTTCTGTTACGCATGCAGTTACAAATTTCTGCTCTGTTTCGTCATCGACAAGTCATTAACACGTTGACTCGCATTGAAGACTTTTTTGAGATCAGAGATCCTTTCCCAAAAACAGATTACATTATGTCCATTTCTTCAGGAGTAAAGGGGAATGAAAAAATTAATTGCCATAATGCATTCGACATTGGGATCAATTCAATTAAACGAGTGGTGGGTGATAACTTTGACGCAGTGAAATTAAGACGAGAGGACAGAGCACTCCCACTGAATGCCATGAATTGTAAGATTACTGTCGATGACGAAACAGTGGTAATCGATCCCATTCTTTTCTTTCAAAGAATTTCCTTGCAAATTGAGGCAGAAAGTGACATGCAGCAGTAACTTCAATTCGAACTGTCGCCATTTCCAATGTCTCTGTTTGACGAAGCTGGAATGCGGAAAACGCAGAAATCAATGCTTTATGATCAATTTGTATCGTTACTGGAACCACGACTTCTTGATAACAATTTTGTGCACGCCACTGACGGAGGTTTCTGCTGCACAAAGTTATCAGGCATTTACATGGCACAGTTGAGGTCGTGTTAAAGAAATACATGAATTACTTCTCAAATCGCTGAAGCTTTCAATAATCCTAATGAAAATTCCCATGTCATTGAAGATGGCGGAAACCGTTTCCTTCTAGCCTTATACGAATCCAAGAATTCAAAAGATTCATTAAATACTTTGCGTTTTATAATGTTCAAGAAATTGAGCGCCAGAAAATCGTTTCAACTGCAAACTGTATCGAATGATCGGAAAGCGACGAAGAAGGTGTTCCGGCAAAAATTCAGAGAATAGATTAAGTTAGATTACGCATAATTGTTCGATTGCCATGAAGAAATAAATAAGACTTGTAATTCATGTACGAGTATTTTTTTAGTTTTTCATTTAATGTTATTGAATCAAAATAATTGAAAAATGATACTGGGAAAAGTCATTATCCCTAAGAAAATCTGGGGGATGTGAATAAGAATTTATTAACAGGCTGCGCATTTTACTTGCCTCGTCAGCATGAAATAAAAAACGAAGAGTCTCATATGTCACATTGACATCCACGGACAAATGATTTAATACGAATAGAATGCAGGTAAAATACGCAGTTTCGTTGTAGCTGCTTATTTTCAGTTCAAATCATGACAAAATCTGTCGAACATAATATTTTAAGCGCGAGGAAAAAATGAAACAAAATTTCAGTCACTTTTTTAACGTGCAAGAACTGAAAATAAATTTTCAAAATTATTATCAATATTATTATTTCGAGATGCTCTATCAAATTAGAGAAGGAAACATCAAAATCGAAGCAGTAGTGGCGAAGATACGGCATTTTTTTCTCATCGCTCGCATTAGCGTCGAGCGCGAGAGCCGCGGAGAATCGGCAAATCTCTATCACCTCCCTACGCCTCAGCGAGAACACGAGCGTGCTTGCGGCGAGGGTCGAGTTTTGGGGGGGGGGGGGGGGGGGGGGGGGGGGGGGGGGGGGGGGGGGGGGGGGGGGGGG
>JAUMHM010083627.1:0-13141 GCA_032362435.1 Melikaiella ostensackeni
TCAATGACACTTCTACCAACACAACAAAAAAAGAAGAATTGAAATCGGCCGAACGAGAGCGCCACATGGTGACGAGTCCTAAAACTTTTTGATCAAGGTGGTGTATTGGTCTAAGTGGCAAATATTTTTCCCATAAACCACCATTCAGTAGGATTATAATTCACCAATGTTTTAGCTTAAATTTATTTTTAGTATACTTTCATTTCAACTTCATTAATTCTGAAACTTGAATGTTTTCTATTTGAGTTCTTACTAATTGAGGAAGGATATCTAATTCGAACTGTTTTCAAAACAGAAAACTTGAAAATTATTATACTTGTTATTTTGAAGGATGAATGCTTTTATTGAGTATTTTTTACTCTTGAAACCATTTAGACCCAAATATTTTTAAACTTAGAACATATTTATTTAAAAAATTGTAATTCTAAGCTATTTTAATTTTCAACTATACCAATTTGATATTTTTTTTACTCTTGAATATGATTAAATGAAATTTTACTGATATGAAATTCAAATAATAATTTAAAATCAAATTCCAATAATTCAAGCAGATATTGAACTGATATCAAATATTAATACATTCCAGCAATTTAAACTGAATTCTATTTAAATTAATTGATATTAGACTGAGATATGTACAAAAAGTCGTTTTAAATAGTGAAAAATCATGATTTTTAATAATTTCTTTAAAATTGATGATAATTTTCGGTATGTACGAATTTGTTTGTTATAATGTAGCCCTTAGAGGATACTTAAAGGTGTAAGTGTCAACTTTTGGAACACTTTTCATTAATAAAAAAATGGTCACCAATAAGAAAAATATCTTTTAATCAAGTAAAAACATGATTTTTCTTCTTTTTTCAACTTTAATGTCAATTTACGATCTTTACAGATTCTTTTGTTGCTGAATAGTTTTCTATGGATAACTATAGTTGAAAATCTTTGTTTTTGAAGTCTTTTTCATATACTAAAAAGTAGATTTCTTAAAAATAACAAAAAATTCGCTATCATTCGTTAGTTTGAGCTTTATTGTCGATGAACGAAAATAACATATGTTTTTTTATTATTTGTAACTTTTTGTAGGATATCCAGGTACCGCACCACAACTTTTGGATCCCCACCGAATTTGAAGAAATACTTTTTCGCTCTGCCCTAGTATTTATGATTCTCAAAATTTAAAAAAAAAAGTAGTAAACGCTATCTTTTTACCATATTAAGAAGTTTGTCGACATTTTTAGAAGATTTTAACAAGATTAACAAATTCAAAAAGTTTTAGGAATTCAAAAATGTTCAAAAACTACCAAAGAACTAATGACTTGATAGCGAATGTCAATACAAGAATGTTATTACTCAAAATTCCTGATGTTTTGAGAACAGGCCTAAATTTGGTGTAATTGAAAAATAGTTTTCAGTTCCGATTTATGGCTACAGTTTGAAAGGAATGTGAATAACATTTTTCTATTTAAGTTTTATAAACTTATTATTCGAGAGTTTTATCGTATACTTAAAAAAAAATTTCAATACCTTTAGATAATATTTATAGCTTTGTCAACTTCATTTAAAATAATTTTACGAGTATATTAAACTAAATACTTAAAATGTCAAAATGCAGGTGATGATAGCAGGAGTCGTTTATATGGACAAGGAGCTCTTCTTTTAATTCACGTAATCTTATAAATCGATGAATTCGGTTATTTATTTTGGGAGAAATCATAACTTTAAAATACTTTGTTTTTTTTCACTATAAATTGGCTGTGTTTAAGTGAACCGAAATTTCGGTACGTATAGCCAGATTGCTATGAAACCTTTTTCATATTTTCTGAATCTGCTGTGTCCAGTTTCTAAAAAATAAATAATGTGCATACACAGAATTTATTTCTAAGCAAGGAGATATTTATTTGAAAAGGTTTTATGCACGTCGATGCAGAGTTGGCTGAGATATACATAAAAGGGGCTAAGTGCATAAATAGTTCGAGATAAGATATTCGCGGTTTTTACTTGTCGGCGGTTCACTTCTGCGAATCCTAATAAGAATGCTTCAATTTTTAAGAAGTTGTTTCGAACGTAGTTTTGCACGACTTTAGAATGATCACACCTTAGACACCATTTTGGTTTCAAGTTGTCGTCAAAATATATTGAATATACATAACGGACAGAATTTAAAAGAAGTTTTCCAAAAGATTTCAGAATATTCCTAAGGATTTCAAAGTATTTAAAGATATTTCAAAATATTTCAAGAGTTTCTATGGGATTCCAATACATTTAATAAGATTCCCCACTAAATTTTCCTACAAATTTGTTTACTTGCTAAGGTACATTTGCAAAATACAACACAGATACTGCTCATAATTAAGACTTTAGAGATTATTTCTTAGAAATTCGTTAATCTTTGGTTTTAAATATGTGAAACCTAATTGGACAAGAAAGGCAATAATTGGTTCTGCCGCAGTGGAAAAGTCCTAAATAGCTATGTAAGAAATATAAATAAAAATTCTTAAAATTCATTATACTTTTGCACACGTACTTCTATAAACTAAAGATTTTGATAATTACTTTGATTTTATTTTCTGTAATTTTTTGCTGTAATTAGTGGTAAGTTGAAAATGTAAAAGTTATGAATACTCAATCGTTAGTAAATATAATTTTTCAATTCTTATTTCATGATGCATCGTAAGCTGCATGCACAGTAATAAAAAATATTATGTATAATGGTTCAAGTCATGAAGCCCAAGAGAATTTTAGAATGCCAGTTTAATCCTGCTCTTATAAAATTGATTGAATGATTTAATTTAATAATTATAATACGCTTGCTAACAAGTTTTGTTTTTAAATGTTCCCCTATTTCTGCTAATCTTTCACATATCAGAATATTTTTACGACCCCTCCCCCCACCCTCAATGAAAAAAAAGCATAACATGATTTTTGTACAGCTTTCATTAAAAGTGTTACGGGAAAACGTGATTCATACACATAAAAATTAAAAAAAGATGTACCATCTTATACTTCTAACATTTTCAGTTTGTGTAATTAAGTTTATGATTCAACTTGGAAAATTGAATAAGGCTTATCAGTTTACAATATTTTGCGTGTACAGGGTCTCACAAAAAGATTCCTTTGGTAGAGTAAGTGGTGTCGTTGGATTCCGTGTTTTTAGTCGCGCACTGTAGCCCACGCTTTTCGCTTAGCTAGACTTTGAGAGTTGAAAAAAATATACTATGATAATAGGAAAATTTAGGGCCGTTTGAGAGCCCTTAATAAGTCCTTCATTTCCTAGAAATTTCGAGATCGATCAAGGGAATAGTTTTGAAGTTACGCGTATGACCGTCATAGCTTCATGTGAAGTCAGCGCACAAACTATTTTTTATTAAAAAATGCAGAGCCAAAAATTTGGGCCTCATGGTTCTTTTCAGCCATTTATGAGCCCTTACTTATGGTTTGAAATCGCGATTGATTGCACTAATGGTTTTGGAATTATAAGTTCGGCGGTGCCAGCCTCACATATGATACCAGAGTGCGGATGGTTTTTTGAAGAAATAAAGGACTTCGTAATTAGCCCTTGCATAGATCGGCATGTGTCCCTCCATGAGAAAATGAGCTTCCAATAAAAGAAGATTAAATTGATCCAGAATAACTGAGAAGAATTTTTTCACAGGAACGGAACAGGACCCAAAAGAAACTCAAAGATGATAATTTAATTCAACGAAGTGTCTCCTCGTTTTGAAATTTTTGATGAATAGACCAATACTTCTCATGAGTTTGGCTAGTCGTCTCGAACTTTCGGGATGACTAGTTCATCTTCTTTTCCATAATATTTATTAAATGAAATCTTGTCAAAATTGATTATTGTGTTAAAAATGTGCTGTGTGGAAGTTACGGTACGAAGTAAAATACTTAACGATTTAAAGTTTCAAAAATGCAAGAAATTTATGACATAGTTTTCACAAAATTTCAAATCTCTACAGGTGTCGTGAGCTTGACAATTTTGAGAATCGTATACGGTTTCGACACACGACGTTTTAAACATGTAAGATGTTTACTAAATTGTTTTCAAAAAAATCCCAATCTCTGAAGAAGCCATGAGTTTAAATATTTGTAGAAATGATGCGTGGAGTACTGTGAATGTTTCCAATAAAATTTAGTAGACAATAAAACTATATATGCCTCCAAATAATGTATGCGAACTAGAGTGTGATTCTTGATCTCTTCCGGCGTTTCTAGGAATTTTAATTAATATTTTTATTATATTTACATTATAGACACATATGAGGTTTCAGCATACGAAGCTTCAAATATATGAAAAAATTATGTACTTGTTTTTATAAAATTCCCAAACCCTACCGACGAGGACAGCAAAATCTTATGAAGAAGAAATAAACTCGACTGCTGTTCTTATCATTTTGTCGACTTTTTTTTATATTTTTGGGTAAAAGATAAAGACGGATTTTTCCTTGACTAATAGGTTTCAATCGACTTTTTTTTAATGCAGTTTTTTCCAAGTTTAGATTACGGGAATCTTCAGATTTCAATTAAATAAATAGCTCTTTTTGTCCATTAAGAAATATTCTAGGATTTCATAGAGATCAAGTTTGCAGTTAATTTTGCATTTACTGAAATTAACCTAAAGTTAATGATAACAGGAATAATTTGTATAAAAGAGACCTCCTTTTTTTTAAGCACATAATTTTACGAATCCATGAATTCGGTTATTTATTTTGGGAAAAATTATGACTTAAAACTATTTTTTTCTATTATAAATTGGCCGTGGCTGCGTGCAAATAAATAACTGATGATATAACTGAAATAACGAATTTTGGACTTAAAATGTGAAATATCTCGAGAAATAAGTGATGAATCAAAATTTCTTGGAAAATTGCCCAGGAGCTTCATCTAGTAAATTTATCCTGAGATTTTCAGATGAATCGGCTGAATATTGTAGGCCACTAGTGGACTGAAATGCTTAAATTGAAACTTTTTCATGTTTTCTGAGTCTGCTACGTCCTGCTTCTAAAAATTGAAAAATGTGTATGCACAGAAGTTATTTTTTAGCAATTTTGTATTGATTTGGAAAGGATTCATGCAAATCAATAAGAAATTGGCTAAGATATATATATGAAAGGGGCTAAGTGCATAGATATTTCGAGATAAGATATTCGCGGTTTTTACTTGGTGGCGATTCACTATCGCGAATCTTGATAAGAATACTTAAATTTTTTTAAGTTGTTTTAAAACGAAGTCTGGAAGTGTTTAATTTTTATTGCTTCAAGTTTCAATTAATTAATTTTGAATACTTCCATTCAGAAAGCATATAATTTTCAACGTTTTTAAAATAACTAAACTTTATATGTTCACAATATTTCAAATGCTTCAATTCTGAGCGATGAAAAAGAGAGTGATTTTTTTTCGGGATAGAAATCACATTTTTAGTAAAAAAATCTATCAAATCACTACAAGTGTCACTTGATACTACATCGTATGATACTCAGTAATGATATTTATCATTTTCAAAATTTCTATGATATAAATTTGGTGTTATAGTTTTGAATGCTAAATTTGAGAAAAGTTTTAATCTATGAGGCCTTAAAACTAAAGTTTTTTTGCTTTCGAAGGTAAAATTCACAAATAATTGGTTTAAATTCTCCTAATTTTTAGAGGCTTCCAATTTCAAGTTTCACAATGTTGCACTATTTTGAAAGTTTCATTTTAAAATAGTGTCTAATTTTGAAGTAGATAATATACATGATAGTTTATGAAGTCAAAATTTTGTCATTGGGATGCATATTCACCGGATTAGGGGGCGAAGGAGGGGGAGGGAGGAAATTAACCTTTTATTATTTATTTGCAAAAAATAAGCGTTCAGTAGGATTTGAGCTGATAATATCCTCTTCAAAAATTCATAACTCTTCCAATATCAATTGAAAGAATGTTGCTCTCACTGAATTGAAATCCTCCTGAACTGATAATAGTTTCCAAATGAAATATTAAAAATGTCATGCCAATTCCACTACCAAATCTTTCGAAATTGCGAAATTTCGAATTGAAAGCCTAAATATTTAATCTTATATTTAATAGTTTTGATTGAGTTATTCCAAATTATTTGGTTTCAATTTCAAACGTAATAAATTGTCTGGCAATTTAAATTCTTTGAAATGGTAGAATATCAAATTGGAAGACTTGATAGTTGCAAAGTTTTTAGTTTAAAGCACTTGCAACTACACAACTTTCAATTAAATACCTCCAGAATAAATTCAAAAAGATAAAAAATTATGAAATTGATTTGTAAAATTAAAGCTTCAAAAATGAGAAGATTGTAGAACTAGGCATTGAAAATTAAATAATTCTTTTTATTTGAAAATGTTCCAAAATATTTAATATTTCAAACTCAACTTAAAAAAACAGTTTTGAATTGCAAGGCTTAAAATTGTGATATTTCAAAAATTGAAAACGTAGCTATGTAGTTCTGTATTCAAATTTTTTCATTAATCTTCAATTTTCAATGTCATATCTTCAAATTGTCCGATTTTCAATTGAAGATTCAAAAAAATGAATCGTTTTAAATTAAAAAATATTTGGAAGATTGCAAGTCACAATTTTAGAGTTCTGAATTTTCATACTGAACACTGCATTTTCAATTTTTCTCTTTTATAAATTTCAATTTTGCAATTGAAACTGGAAACGGTTGAATTTTGAAAAGTATAAATGACATATTGAAAATTGTTAATTTTTAAAAATTTAAATGTACTTTAAAAAATTTAAAATCCAAAGCTAAAAGCTTAAAAATTTCAAAGTTAATATCACAGTTCTTGGTAATTAACAAATTTTTCATTTTCAAATAATGTTCCAATTTGTTTAACTTTTAACGTTTCGTAGTAGAAATGTTTTCATTTTCAATGTTTCCCATTTGAAATTACTCTATTTTAAACGTTTTTTAAAAATAATTCAATTTTCAAAGATTATAAATTAAAATTTTCCATTTTCAGCGGTGAAAGTGACGGTCAATCTATTTGTTGATCAAAAAAATTTGTCTCATCAATTCTAATGTTAAATTATGATTTTTTCATGTGATAACAATTAAAAAATAATAGAATTTCAATTTGTAAAATTTTATTCGCTTCGAAGTGAAAATGATTCAAATTCATAAACTCCCAATTTTCAATTATTCAATTTTGAACACTTTTAATTAAAAACTATACAATTTCAATTGCCTTGAATTTTAAATAATCCAATTTTCAAAATTCTAATCTAAAACTGTTTAATTTTGAACCTTTTGCAATTATCCTGTTTTCGGAATTTCAATCTGAAATTATTCAGTTGCGAGATTGCTGAATTCAAAATAAAATTGTTTAATTTTGAACGCTTGCTTGCTTACGAATGCTTACTTCAGCAAATTTCCATTGAAAATTATAATTTATTATTTATTGTTCGAAAATTTTTTTGTACTCTCCATATTAAAAAATTTATTTTATAATATATGCCCATTTCTTGCCACGAAGGCATTCGAAGTAAAAAACCCAGGCTTTCTTTTCGGACAAAAAAAAAGAACCATGAGTAAACAAAAAGTATGATTTTCGCTGACCCGAATTCTGTAAGTTCAAATGTTTATTTGTTCAAAGAATGCTAATGATAATTGAAAACCCTATGGAAAACCTTATCGAACCCGTAGAATAAAAGAATGTTAATTGGTATTAACAATTATAATTCACCAAAATAGATGGTAGTAGAGAAATAAAGGGCTTCTAGCTTCAATTTGACATTATTAAAAGTTTAATAAATTGCTGAAATGAAAGTTTTTTATTTTAACTTTGGATACTTTCAGTTTAGAAGAGTTTTGATGTTTCGCATGCTTCGATTTTGTAGTTCGGCATTCAATATTTAAAATGAGATATTTTTCGAGTCTAAAAATCTTTGTTTTTTGCTTATTGTAGTGTCCTAGAAAAATGTTTGCTAATCGAAAAGGGCCCAGAAAATTGTTTCTATTTAAAGTCGCAACAATATTATTGTCTCTTATTCAAAAAAGTTGCTTCGGTTAGGTTAGGATACTGAAAATGATATTAAATTATTTATCTGAATTCTTAAAAATCAACTCTATAATCAGAATTCTCTATATCACATTTTCACTTTTGACGGTACAATTTGAATTTAATGATAAATAACACAATTGACTATTTAAAATTCAAGAAATTACATTTATGGTAAATAAAAATTTAAATTCTACTCTAACGTACAACATTCAAAGAGAAAAAGGAACCTACAAATCCTAACGTAGAAGATTTGTAGGTTGCCTTCTTTTTCTTTCCTCTTTTTTTATTTTGGTTTTTTGAAATTTAATTGGAGACATCCAAGAGTGTGTTGATCAAATTTGATCGTTGGATTCTTCTTTTTTTTTTTCAATTTCCGAGAATTTCGTAGTTAAATAGACTATTTTCTCAAACTCCGAAATTATTTAAAATTGATGTCAATTATTTTTATTAACATTTTGTTGTGGTTACGCGTTCCCAAATTTTGATGGGAATAGCCGGATTTTTTCGTAACAAATAGCGGGAGCTGGAAAAGGAATTATTTGTAACGAAATCTCCGTACAAATAGCTAAATTTTTCGGTAAGCATAGACACTGTCTATAATTTCTTAATGATATTTGGTCATTTTTATTTAGCCAAGGCAGAAAGCGTTAATGAATTTTCCAAAAGTTATTCAATCCACTCAAAAGAAAAAAAGTTTATTACGAATACTTGAAAACAGGTTTATGTATTCAATTTACTATACTCATTAAAATATTCAAAATAAAGTTGACTTATCCGCACATAAAAATGATGTAAGCAAAGCTATAAATATAACATAAAGGTATTACTAAATTTTATTTCGTATGCGAAAGAATTCTCGAATAATAAGTTTATTGCTCTGATTACATAATGTTTATGTTCTTAAATACAAAATTGTAATTAAAACTCCTCCCGAAATATAATCAAAATTGAAGCTAAGAATTGTTTTCCAATTTCAAGGACGATAGAGCCGATAGAGCCTTAAGTAAATAAATTTCCTTTTTCACTTGAAATCAAAAACAAATTTAGTAATTTGTACACGAAGAATATATAACACCGAGCGCGATGAGAATGGGAAAAGCTCATTTTTCGAAAAAATGGATAAAAAAGTATTTGTTATTAACTTTTTGAACATTAAAGTTTAGTCGCTACCTAAGGATTTTTCAAGGAATCGTTTCCAACCGATAACTTTAAATTTTGTCCCTCCCAAGCCCCTTGAGTTATGTCCAGAAAATATCCCGAGAAATGCAAAATAGCAGTTTTATGTAAAATTCATGGTAAAAACGTTATTTGAAAAAAAAATCAGCACGATTTTTTCTTATTTGATAAGTGACAAGTTTCCAAGTATTTTTTATTAATTTTTATTTGCTTAAACAAAGAATATTCGTTTAAGCAATTTTTTCCCAACTGCAAATCGTGAGGAGTTATTACTTTCTGGAATTGATGACACAATTAACGAATGCTTGGAGTTATATTTTACGTTTGAGATATTTGACAATTAAGTAAACAATTAATAATAATTTACATGCACTTTTTGACAGAAAAGGTGGAGACAATTCTAGTTTCTTTGAAGCTCTTACATTGTGACCTTATTATTCAGTATTTCCTCATCTCAGAACTTATACTCACTTGTTTCAACAATAATCATTTATTCAAAGCACTTTTTTGTTATGGATGGCTATTTTTTCAAATCAATTTCGTTGAACATCAATAATTTTTCATACGCATTTTGGGTAATAATCATCCGTACAATCTTATATATTACGTTTTCAGGGGTTGAAAATTATTTTCAGTTCACAGATTCCATTAATCCTCAGAGGTGATTTTAATAAAAAAAAAGAACTACTTTTGTTAGGGCAACCGAATTTATTTGTTTGAACAAATGATTATTGTTCGATCTGTAAGGGTATACGTTTTGAAATAAGGATATACTAAGTAATAAGCGACATAGTGTAAGAGATTTGAAAAAAACTAGAATTTTCTCCACTTTTTCTATAAAAAGGTTCGACTAAATTATTATTAATTGTGTGACCGATTGCAGAATATCTTTTTTTAAAAAAAACATTACTCTTAATATTCGTTAATTGTGTCATTAATTTCAGAAAATAATAATTTTTCACGGTTTACAGGAGGAAAAAAATGTTTAAGCGAATGAAAATTGTTTTAAAAATTGTCAAATATGCATTTGTGTCATTGATTCAAGGAAATTATAACTTTTTATGATTGACAAAGAAAAAAATGTCTCAGCAAATGTTTTTTGTTCGACCAATTTGAGAAAATAAATGAATTTTCTTGCTTCGGAAAATGAAAAATTGGGGGGAGGGAGAGTTGATCATTAAAAATTAAAAATCGATTTTTTGGACCACCCTAGTGCTTCAAAGTACATATCGATCTGCGAGATTTCAAAAATATGTTATCACCCTTACTATTATACCATTAAGCCAAAGGCCCTTTCGAGGTAAGCGTCACCCATTCGGATCTAGCCTCATTACACTACCGGGGATTATAGAATTTATATGGCAAGGGTAAGCAAAGGATTCCTAGGAGAAGGGATGGATTTTAGATCAATCTACATAGAAACAAGGGGGAAAAAATGACTTAGGTAAAAATGGTGGGGGTAAGCTCAGCATGCAAGAAAGTGAATATCGGCAAGGGTAAAACGAAAGATCGCTAATTTTTCATTTCACCCTTACCGATATTCATTTTTCGCATGCCGAGATCACCCCCAACAATGTCACCTGAATCACTTTATATCCTTTGTTTTTTCTGTGTATAGAAGTCACACGTTGCTTTTTCAAACAACATACTCGTCCCTGTATGAAATGTATCAACTCGTATTTATAAAATTCCCAATCTTTATCGAAGTCCCGAGTTACTATATTTTTGACCCCAAGAATTCATAAGAAGATAATTATTCTGCAACATAAAAATTTTCGGTACGAACACCTCCGAACTACAACTTTGGCTATTTGTACAGAAATTTCGGTACGCCTCGCCAAGGCCTTAATCTTAAACGACTTTTCTATCAGTCAATGAAATCAAGCTGAGTTATATTGAATATTTTTTTTACTCTCTTACTTTGATTCACTTGAATTTTATTGATAATTAGAAGCGGAATTCTACATAGTAGGGTAGTTCACAAAAAACTTGTTTTTTTTTAGCGGCCTTCTCATGTGAATTTATTCCTCTGGATAAAAAATAATTCCCTTCATCATTTTTCAGATTTTAAAGAAAATTTGTAGAGGTTGCCAGCATGGATTTTATGTGAACATTTTCGCAGTTTACAATTTTAAAAAAAAATGTATATCTTAATTAAAAAGAAAAGTTTCAGATGAAGATTAGAGCCAAAATAAACCACAAAACTGTCATTTCGTAGCTGATTGAAATTCTAAAATCTTCTCCGTAAAATAAGGACGAAAATTATTATAGAGATGAGATGACAAATGTAAAAACTGAGAAACCGAAAATATATTTAAAAAATAAATAAATAAAAATCTCTAAAAAGCGAGGCTTTTAATGGCTTTTCCATAAATGAAATGTGATAAAATCATACTGAACGTAATCAAAGGAAAAAAGATTACTCAATTATTCATTAATTAATTGTCCAAAGAAAGATTAGCTTACGTTTTATAAAATCAATTAGGAAAAATTAACTTATTTTTAGTTAAAAGTCACTAATCGTCAGTCAAACTGACTAATTGAATTAGTCAAAAATTTGTAGACCTTGTTATTTGACACAAATAATTTTTTAGTAAGTTTCAGTCCGTTTCTTGCTGAATGAGGGTCCCCAAATTAAATATATTTTCCAAAGATTTCGCTCCCTTTTTCGATATCTGAGACCGCATCAATTTACATTTATTTTTAAAGGAATTTTAATTTTAAACTACTTTAGTCTCTTCACATTTATTACTTCTGTCAACAGTTTTCGAACAAATAAACAATGTTTTTCAATTTTTTTATGTGAGGAATGATACACGCGTATTTAATGTGCATTTCTCCTGCGTACGTGTTTCAGAGAGTTATGTTCACATAAGTTTCTTTTTCACTGATAAAATTTGTTTTTGACCGGCTATACATCCGGCTTTACTCATGCGTGGGGGAAGAAGAGTCAGTAATTCGGCATAAATACCGCGATTGAAACAGAAGGCGTATATTCATTTTTTTATTAAAATGAAGCTTGCAATTCTAGCCTTCTGTGCCCTCCTGTGTGTGGCTCTCATCATCGGAGTTGTTGACGCAGAGTGCAATACTGTCTGCGCCCACGAGACAGATTGTTACAATAATCTAAAATGAAAAAATTTAGGTAAATCAAGAAATTTTTAATAATTACTCCAATCGCAAAATTTCCTGAATCAGTTCTTTGGCTTATATGACTCATTATTTCACTAGAACGCATACACTATTGATGAATTAAATGAGATTATCACCATCTGAGCATAGTCTGAAATAATTCACTCATCTCGCAATTTGTGGTCATCCGTTCTGTGGCCAGCCTCACGGTCAGTCAGCTCCGTTTCAGAAGTTGTTTTTATCGCGTTTGTCTGCGCATATACTTTTGTACATGCCGGGTCCAGAGATTATATATGCGGCCCTGAATGTTTACTCACTCGTCGCGTTAAATCCGGTTGAAACTAGATTATTAATAGCCTGCGAATAATGGCCAACCAGGCCCGAGCTGGCCACGAATTACGAGATGAGTGTACCTGTAGTTCATAATTATACTGATATTGACTATAATGAAACATATTGCTACTTTCCACAGCAGCCTTCACTTACACGATTTTAACATGCCAGTAGCCTAATTGGTGTTACGCAGTGAGAAGAAACCCAAATTCTTTAAGAAACTGCACGGAAAATTAACGAACTTGGAGTCCAATTTGCTAAATGTTTAACTACAGTGTAGTATTCTGATTTCAATGTTGTAAGAAATAAAATCTTAAACAAACTTAAAACAATCAGTGATTTTGAAACAGCCGATTGTAGCGAACGTAAGTCTATTTTATAAGTTGTTTTCGACGCAGTCACGCCGACATACCACCTTGACCAAAAAGTTTTAGGACTTTATTTTTAAAATCAAAAATACAAGTTTATTCATCATAATCGAT
>JAUMHM010083628.1:0-31846 GCA_032362435.1 Melikaiella ostensackeni
GAATTGTGAGCTTGTAATTGATCAAATCGCTCTTTTATGGAAGATATTGTCACATCCAGAGTTCGAAAAAAGAAATCTACTTTAAACCTTGGTTTAGTATCCTGTACTGCTGGATCTTCTGACTCATAATCAAATTGTCTTTTCTGCCACCGTGGTCGAACATTTTGAGCACTTTTGGAATCCGAATCAACGCCTAGTATTTCTGCAAGATCTCTAGCATCAGTTATTGTACTCGCAAACCCGTCGTCACTTCTATATGATTCCAAGTACTCAAAAAACTCCTTTTAGTTCATTGATAGCGCTTGACAAATTCATATCAACGCTTTGAAGCAATTCGCCCGCAACATTTATGTGATTCAAAACATTATGCTAGGTTACTAGACAGCACAAAAATTTGAAATCACAAATAGCCGACTCCAAGCACTCAGCCTCATGTCTGACAATTGCATCAAAAGATTCATTGCTTGAAATATCCAGTAAGGCATCATATATCTCACCTATTTGGTATCTTATTGGACAAATCGCATCAATTCGACTTTCCCATCTTGTCGTACTCAAGAGTTTCACTGTTAAAGAAGGTATATACTTCTTTAAAACATCCCACCTCAAAAGGTGATGCTGATAAAAACACATATATTTTTTGAATAATATCAAAACATGAGACCGCTTCCCTCGATGACTTTGCCGCATCGTTAACTACCAAGTTAAATGAATGACAGCTACACGGGACGTAAAATGCAAGAAGATTTATTTCACTGATGCGTTGCTGAACTCCAGCACGCTCTCCTTTCATATTCGAGCCGTTGTATCCTTGTCCCTCTAAATTATCAACAGACAAGCCATTTTTTTTTTAGTTCGTCTAGGATGACTTCAGTAAGCGCTGCACCTGTAGTGCTAGTTACTGGTACATACCCAAGAAAATATTCCCCAACTTCTACAGGACTTTTCGTAACATTCACGCAACGTATTATAATAATCATTTGCTCAATGTGACTGACATCTGAAGTACAGTCAACGATAGTACTATAATATTTGGCATTTTTTTTACAATATTCAATATTTTCTGCTTGATTTTATCCGCCAATAAATGTATAATTTCATTTTGAATATCTTTGCCGAGATAGTGTTGTTGCGTGCGATCATCTTTATTCCTTAAAAGGTGCTCGGACATAACAGTATCAAACTTTGAAATGAGCTCAACTAGTTTCAAAAAATTTCCATTGTGAACATATAATTTGTCTGATGTTCCTCTAAATGCCAAACATTGTTGTGCCAAAAAATGTATTATTGCTAGAAGTCGCTCTAACACATTTTGCCAATGTCGCGCTTCATCATCCAACATGCGCTGATGATTAGCATCGATTGTCCTGTTTGTTCTTACCCTCAATGCTAATTCAGTCCACTGTTTATGGGCACTTAAATGTGATTTGCTCTTTTCGTGTGAGCTGAGTCTTTCACTGATATGATTCCAATCATTGCAACCACCCGAAGTTAAAGCGCTTTGAATGCTGGTAAAAAGTCTACAACAAAAGCAAAACACCGCATCTGCGCTTTTCGAGTAGATGAGCCATGATCTTGAAATCACTTCCCCGTTGCATATACGCCTCTGATAATATGATTCATTAAAACGACGTCCGCATTCATCTTTCGGAAACTTCCCCTCCGCATTGTCTTTTTCGCGTATATGTATAGGTCCTTTTTTACTATAAGTAACCTCATATCATCGTTTATTTCAAGTGGCCACTTCGAAGGATCATCTGGAGAAATCTCCATACTAGTAGAATTCAAATCCAGATTCGAAATTGCGTCCGTTTCCTCTGTTATCTCGACTTTTGTTACTAGTAAAACTGCGTCGCTTTCGAATGATCCATCATGTACCCCGCTCTCAAAATGTTTGTCTAGACAAGTCGAAGTGAACGGCGATGAACTTTTTTTATTATCACTAACTCTATTACTAGTATCACTAGTAACATTACTTGTTTTCGAATAATTTTCGAAAGAACCACTCTCTCTTTCCAATTTCGCCTCTTTTTCCGCTCTTCTTTTTCGATACTCGGCACCGGAAAGCCGAGTACGTTTGTCTTGCGACATAATCAACAATTTTTCACTCTGTTAAATAATATTTAATGATTAATACCGAACTTAATTCATTTTACAGTTATACCGGTTAACCGAATACGAACTCTTTCGCGATTCGTAAGGAACTGAGCTGTTTTACTGTTGAAATGAACCACGAAGTCACGAACGTATTCTGGGTGAGTAATAGATGTTTATAATCACCGCCGGACCGGCGGAATTTAATAAACACCTACTATCACCCAGATCCAGTTTGCATTTGGCGACGCAAAACTACGGCGGCTAAGATATCATCAGATTAGCATCGAGCGAGGCATCGACTCTAAATACTTGAAAATGTAATTTGGAAAAATAGTAATCGCTCTGAGGCATTCGACTGATAAGCATTATTGTATTAAACTAAAATTTTTACAGGAATTTATCAAATATTAAATTCTGGTAAAATTCCATTTTTGTCCTTAACAGAAACATATCATTTACCTTTCAGCAGTTCAAAAAAATGTTCAAATCAAATAATATCTATTTCACATGTGGCAGGCCGACAATCTGCTGCTCCTAAAATTTTGACGCCCTGTGCAGAAACGCAGTCTGCACAGTCGGTCAGCCGGTCCTGCAACCTAAATAGTTATTGAAGTACCTGATGGTACTAATTATCTACTTATATTTCTTTAATTATAAATAGAAGAGGAATTTACATGTACGTTTTTACATTTCACGATTCAGGACATTTTTTCGATTCAAAATTCTCCGTCGTTCCACGTTGGAATAAAGTTTTTGAGGTATCATTCTATTCGTTGAGTAGTCTATATTTAAATCTGGTGCTACTTACTACTGCTTGCTGCTACTTTTGCTTTTTGATGAAGTTATGTCCATATATTGAAGTGCATTGGTTGTCTGAGCTGGGCCAGAAAGTTGCCGAAATTCGAGTTTTTGTTGGATTTGCATTAACCTCAGTATAAAGGGGTTTCTTCGGTCGATAATGCTGGATCTGATTTCGGGAATAAAGAATTGAAAATGGCGGAGCCAATATGGCGGCCAACAGTGATATTTTTTCAATAGATTCGCATGATGCTTGGTACAAGGAGATTTTGGGGTCATTGATGTCGAATCTGATGTCAGAAATCAAGAATTCTTATTGCTGCCAACATTGAATTTCTTCATAATTTGCATAATTCTTAGTACGAGTAAGTTTTTTGGGTCACTGACGCCGAGTCTGATGTCAAAAATCAAGAATTCATAATGGCGAAGCCAATATCACAACCAAAATTGAATTTTTTAAAAATAGATTTGCATAGTACTTGGTACAAATTGTTTTTTATGCGTTTTCCTGAACTTCGTTAGATTATTCTTTCTTCTTCTTTATTTCCGTTGATCTGTGATCGAGTTTGACATTTCATGGACTGGACATCAGCAACGAAAAAAAAACCATTTGTACCAAGTATTATGCAAATCTATGAGAAAATTCAATTTCTGTCGACATATTGGCTCCACCATTGTGAATTCTTAATTTTTGGCATCAGATTCGACATCAGCGACCCCGAAAACCTCTTCGTACCAAGTGTCATGCGAATCTTTTTTTTTAAATCAGTGTTGACTGAGATATTGGCTCCGCCATTTTGAATCCTTGACTTCTCACATCAGATTCAGCACCAGCGACACAAAGAACCCCCTTGTACGGAGCTTAATGTAAATCTTACCAAACCTTGAATTCTGGTCACTCTTTGGCCTCTCCTGGCCCATTGTGGGCACTCACGAACTTACATAGAAGTTTGCGAGATTCAAATGGGATAAATAGAAAAAATACTTTGCCTAAAAATTAACAATAAAAATAGAAGTTTATTTTGAATACTAATGAAAAGTGTAAGTTATTCAGAGACCATCAATGTAAATCATGTAAATACATTGAATAGTTATGTATTCATAATTTTATGTAAAAGTAATTTCAAATGTAATCAAAATAGCGAGAAAACTGCATTGAAATTACAATTGACTCTTTTTTGCAATTAAACTTCAATGAAAATGGTGAATATATTGACATTGAGAAAGTCATTTTTTTGATAGATTATGATCATATGGAGCCATAATTCACGAGGCAGTATAAATTTAAAAATCAATTGAAATAGGCCAAAAATTACATTGAATAACAAAAATTATGTCAAAGCGGTCAAAGCAGAGGTTAAAGTGTTGTGTCGAAGTGGAAAAAAGTGGTGGCAATGAACCGTTACCGCTCGAGCTGTGTCAAGCAACAATTTTCTTTCTCTTGACGAGGGGCTCCGTCCCCCGAACCCGCACCAGGGCTGCGCCCTCAACCCTGTTACAGCTCCGCCCTAGACCGCTAAATTGCTCCAAAAACCCATAACGGACATGCGTTACATAAAGTATCGTTAGCACCAGGGTAGTATGTCTTTATACGCCTCGAACTGACAACCCTTGGTGTACAGTGTACTAATAATATTGTAAAGAATTTTCATGAATTTCATTACTTTGATTGAAAATTTTGTAAGGGGTGGAATTCCGATGCCTCAAAACGATTGGATGTCTTCCTCAATCGTCTGAGGTAAAGAGACAGACACGATCATTTTGAAACGAGATTCGTTTCTGGGCGTTCGGACCTCTGTCTATTGTATGAGGTATACAGAGAGGGTCCGAACGTTTTGAGGCATCGAACTCCTACCCCAGACAACTTCAACAACCTCAAATGACATTTGAGTTCAGAACTTTCAAAACGAATCTTCTCAAAAGGGAAGATTGGTCGGTTATATTACCGTTAATGTCACTGAAGTAATATTTCCTTTCTAGAACTCTAGGGTTAATATCTGCAGCCATGAATAAATAACCCATGCGACCGAAGCGACTAAAACATGGAACCAAATTTTGAGGTTATAATGAGTTTAGTTTTGTCGAGCTACTCATATTTAATTTATCTTAACGAGCTTTCGCTCCACGGCGTAGAGCCTCCTCATATTATCATCATTTGTCTCCTCTCTTCTCTCTGTTGAGGTTATGTTTTGATTGTATGGACTATTTATTCTTGGGTGCGCTGGTGTCGCAAACTAGGGTAACCAGGTCGAAGTTTGAGATGCATTGTAATTTGTGCTTGAAAACAATTTTACGAATTTTCGTGTCAATTTTCAATTTTTAGCAATTTTCATCGCATACAGTGAAAAGGCACGTTTCCTGTTAAAACCTTCTTTTGTAACAGATGTATGGAAATCGTGATATTCCGTGGATGTAAAGTGAAACGAGAATCGCTTATTCCCACATAGTGACGGGTAGTGAGTGTCGCATGCGCACTAGCACAAAAAACCCTTACTACTCCCTAGGGAGTTTTTATTGATGGCGTAGCGGGAGATATTGTTAAAATCTAACCTCCAAATTTCAATTGTGTAATCACAATTTCCATATGGATAATTCTCTGTAGACTGGGCATATTCGTGTCGAAGGGTAAATGATGAAATTTGACATAATTCATAGTATCATAACATGATCCATGGTAAAAAACATGATTTTATTCTCGCAAACAACAATAAAGTAACATTAAGTATCCAAACAATTCCTTTGAAGAAGTTCTAGTTGTACACACATGCTCGAGGCATAGTTTACAGTCCAATAGGAAACATATAATGAACTATTTTTAACTGTATGCTTACTGGTCTTGAAACGTATCTCTAAGGGTACAATTTCCATTACTAATATTTTAATTCAAGTGTAATATAGACAACGATATGTACTGAAATATGAGTGTCCACGAAAATCTTGTTGTGGTTACGTGGATATAAAAAGGGCTATCATTTGACTACTAGGAATAGTATCTTGGGTTCGATGTTGGTGTCAAAATGAAGAAAAAACATCTCACTACTCTTTCGTCAATTTTCAAGAAAAAAAAATTAGGAACTTTCATCCCAAACTAAGAAAAAGTCCAAGAAAACGTTTCGAATTTTAGTTAAAATTCATCGACGTAACTGGTAATAACTTTCATATTTCGGAATAAAAATAAATTAATGAATGATAAAAATATAAATTAGAGCGAGGTAAAACAATTTTCCAAAGGATTTTGGGATCTCTTCTATTTTAGAACTTTAGGAAGACTTAGTGTCGTTTTCCATTGACGTAACACCATCGACGTAATCTTACTTTTGGCTTCTCTTCATGGAAAACCGATAATAAACTATTACCCTTGCGGAAAATGTTTGCCAAAAAGGTTATGAAAAGTAAAGCTCTTAGATAAATAATTTTAGTTTATATACGGAGTTATGGGTATATCTCTGGAACCTTCCACTTTTCAATGCAAAAATAAACGACAAAATTTTTGTAGGCATAGCACTGGGAATTTGACTATATTAGCTATGGGTGTTATTTAATGATATTCTGTAATTTGACAGACGATAACTACTGTATTCAAATAGATATTAATGATTAAAAAATATTTAATCATGTGAAAGAAAATGATCTATCGGTTTTCATTTTTATTTCAAATCATTTCATGGTTGACGAAAATTTGAAAATGAAAATAAAATTTTGAATGAAAATTAAGTATTGGGTAATAAATTATGAGAAATTTTGTGTCAATATTTCTGTATGCTTATCAACAATTTTTCGCTTTTATTTTCTCTTTCCTTTTCCCTCTACAGGGTCAGTTTGTTTGTACACAGATTCATCGTTATAAAAAGCTAACCTCTCTGCTAATTATTATAATTATTTGAATTGATAACCAAGAATGAAGGTTTCTTTGTTTGACTTTGGAAGAAAATACTCTGTTTACATTGAAAAGGATTGAAACAACTGTTTTTAATAGTTAAAGTTAATGTTAATGAAAATATAAGTTAAGTAGAGTGTTATTTTATTCGCTATCGATGATTTCGCATTATTTATCAACTAAGTAAGGTATGAAAATAACTGTAGTACATAACCGATGTGTCATTAATAATACAGATCGGTGTTATTATGAATAACCTAACCGAAAATCAGATGTGCATTATGTATGGAAAATTGTAAAATAGTAGTAAAAGTAAGTGTAGCTAAGTACTTCACGCCGTCCAAAGTTTTTTTCAAATCAATAAATTTTGAATTTTTCGGAAAACTTATAAGATTCAGGTTTCACAAATGAATGCCATGTTATATTTCGAATGCAATTTTTTCAAATTCACAAACTCCGCAAATCTGAAATCGTAGAGTAAACTTTTCAGAAAAAAAATACGCAAGCAATACAAATCTGAAGGTAAATCAATTCACAAGCATACAGTCACATTCTTACTTTTTCCATAATCTTAATTTAACAAAAGGGTGACCAAAAGTAAAAGTGCGTAGTCATGAAAAAGTATTTCTTTATTATGGTGCACAAACAACGTTTTTAAAAAATACATATTTCATCAGTAGTTCCTGAAAAATATTTTGGTTCTCACTAAATAAATTTTCATTCTTTGGTATGTATCATGAAAACGACGTAAAAGATAAAGTTACATATACTTCGGCGTACGTAATATGTAAAAAATAAAAATTGCATATAGAAAACAGTAATGAAAACTTACATTTTTTTCTAAAACTTATGTGAATACTTAAATTATTTTTATCTATTCACAGCTTTAATACATATAACAAAAATGTAACCGAAAGTTAAAACGCGTAGTCATAAAAACGTATTTTTTCATTATTGTGCCCAAATAATATTAATAAAAAATATACATTTTATCAGTAATTCCTGAAAAATATTATGATTCCTACCAAGTACATTTTTATTCTTTGGTATTATCAAAATGACATAAAAGATAAAGTTACATATACTTTGGCATACGTAATATGTGAAAATGAAAATCACAAATAGAAAACAGTAACGAATACTTAAATTATTATAGTATTCTTATGTGAATACTTTAATTATTTTTATCTATTCACAGCTTCAATACGTATCAATTGAAAAGTCACAAACAAAATGAACAAAAAAATGTCGTGAATTTGTCAGGAACGAAATACCGATTTAACAATGAATAAATTGTTAGACATGAATTGTAAGAAACAAAATGTTAAAATTGATGTTATTTGATACCAAGTACTTCATCAAGTACAATGTCGCGAAGTTTGACAAATGACAATTTATCCTGTTCGGAAAAGTCTTCTCGACTTCGTGACCATTTTAAAACTTGTTGAGCCCCATCTAGAACAACTTTAAGAGAAGAGGAATTCGAAACTGAGTCTTCGTCTTCTGCCTGATTATTAATGCTGTCATTCTCATTCGCTTCTTCGGTATCCATTGATGTTTCAAACGACGCATCTTCCATTAATTCTCCCAAACTTGTCTTTAATACTTCGTCGACATCAAGAATCTTGAAGACTGGTACATGATCATCCTCGGTGACCCAATCTTGAACATCCTTAGATGTGCTAGGAATACATCCTTGAACTCTGTTCACCAACTCCAAAAGATGATTATCTCCATCATTTGATTTTGAAGGACTCGGTGCAGATTGATTGAGGAGTTTATTCCATGCATTTGCAAGGGTTTGCTGAGAAAGAATATACCAAGATTCATTCAACACCTGCATGGTCTTTAGGAGAGTCCATGACTTGACAAATTGTAGCTGGTCTATTTGATTTTCCGTCTCAAGGGACAAAAGTTCTCGTAGCAAGGCAGTTTTATAGCGACGTTTTGTTGCTGAAATTGGACCTTGATCCATTGGTTGTATTAAACTGGTTACATTGGGGGGAAGGTAAACGATGAAGCATCTTTGATCAACATTATTCATGTCATCGACTTTTGGGTGAGTTGGTGCATTGTCTAGAAGTAGAGTAAACCTGAAACAAATCGTACAATTTCTGGAATTGTATATTCGACGTAAAAGTAATGAAATCATCTAATCTTTTAAAGTGAATAATACATTATAATTTAATTTTGTACTGAATAATGAAATTGTTTCTAGCAAAAGTTCATAATTAAAAATTTTGCTATTAGTATGAGCCATACCTATCATCTGGTTTATGTGCAGTAACATGTAACAGTAACATGAAAAGTTAGGCTTCCCTGCCCGGAACTCCATGCTAGGCAATTTCAAAAACAAAACTTAAAAAAACTCTAAATTCAAACCTAGGATCAAGCTAAACGAACCTTCCAAAAAAACTTAATTTAATCGCTTCAACAAAATTCAACATTTATTAATCAAAGACGTAACCTTACCTAAAACGTACTATAGCCTAACGTTACTAAATTAGTAATGACCCATGACTAGACATAGCCTAATTTATTCAATAAGTAATAGCCAAACTCAAATTTCTACCTAAACTCAAAACTTGAATTGTCAACTTATTTCATGATATCCCTAACCTTGAAAATTTTTCGTTCTTCAAAACAAAATTACTCTTATCTCGCCTATCTCTTCGGACTCCAAATTCACTTTAGTAAACATTGATCATAACGGTATCATCACATAAATGAAATTTACAAGATGTCACACACAGCAAGAAAAAAAAACTTTCGAAATCACGCCAATAGAATTCTCCAAACACTTTTTAAATTCGTCAAATGAAACTTCGATAAACATTTCTTAAATTAACTCGACAAAATCACTCAAGAACATTCTACAATCTTAACTTAGATCAATAATACACTCAAGATATTTGTACACAATTCTCGTCGCTCAAAGTCTCTATAAATTTCACTCGCAAAGGAGGAGAGGGGGGAAGTCTGCGACCGAGTGACGCTTGAAACAAGGGGGGAGAGGGCTCAACTCATGATTTTTCGACACTGAAAAATTGGGACACGTCTTTCTAATGCTAACGCAAATTTATAACAAATCTCTACTGGGGTTCAGTTCAAAAGAAATTGTAAATTTACAGGTTAACGCTCACGAAGGGGCTCACTCATGATTAAACAGGGTTTCGGGGTAGAACTCAACTTGAAACTTCATTACAGGATCGAATAAAATTGTCAGAAATAATCAACATGGATTCAGTTTGTAGATTATACACTTTGGGGTAATGCTCGACTGGGAGCCCAGTTCACCGATTACACACAAAATTCACCATTGGGCGAGACATTTCAAAAATAATATTTAAGATCACTTTACTAAATTATTCACAATATGAAAATGAAAGCCCAGTTATAGAATCTCCGTCTCGACCACGTGTGTCACCATTTTATATAAGCAGGCAAGAATTATGAAACTTTCGTTAATAAAGGCCACGAGAGAGTATACATATCACGGTGTGAGATAACTATCCACGGCTGCGGTCGGCAGAGAGGAAAGAGCGTAGCGTCGACGGTGCGGGACTCGATCTCGGCATTTCTTCTCCTCCTTCTTTCCACCGTTCCTATTGGTGGTGAGGCCGCTACGGTGACGGGGTGCTGGGTTCACATTCCAGGGCCGTATAAATAAGTGGAGCTCGGTACCTCGATATTTTCGGATTTCATCCTTTCTTCCCTCCATTGTCGCCAGAATTGATCCAGTGTTGTTATTCCTTCGTCCTTACTCTCCAATCCACCCATTTGATCACCTCATGGAGCCCGAAATTACCCTAGTTGATCAGTGCAGGATTTGATTCGGTACCAATTGGTATCAGCTGACGTGCAGAGGGCGTAACTTCCAAACTGGCCGGCATCCTAACATGATCCTTGTAGATGAGGATCCACAGCTGCTTTGAATCTGGCAGACGATAGTAGTTGGAAAAGGCGGGAAAATTCGAACGGCTTGAAATGTGTCTCGATGGAATCTAGCCGTTCTAAGAGTCTCGCGTGGCGTCCTATTTGAGTCTCGAAGTCGAAAGAAGTCCATCGATGTCCCACGATGTCTCGACGAGTCCAAATTGTTACAAAAAAAAGGAAAAACGAACAGAATAGGTCCTTCAAATTATAAATCTTAAATCTAGCCCTAGTCATGGAGTTTCCGTAGCACAGTCGCGACTTTAAACCTTTTAAATTAAATCTCTAAATTCACGGAAAACCTCTGAATGTTGAATAAAAATTTATTAATTAGAATTTGTAAGTTGCAAAAATTTTGCAACGTCACAACTTATACTGACTTCTATATGGGTGCTCTAATGATTTTATATGGATTTTCCGTACAGGATATTCCAGACCTCACGATAAGTCCCTAGGTCTATGTGGATCTATATGGATGTTACAAATATTTAATCTATATGGAATTCCAAATAGAACTTCTACTGTAATCTGTAGTCTGTATAGCATTCCAAGCAGGTCTTCTGCTGATTTCTATATGGATGATCCGAACACGATTTTCCAGACATCGCGTTATGTCCCTACGAGTATATGCAACTATATGGATGTTACAAATATGTCACCTATATAGAATTCCAAATAGAACTTCTACTGCCTTCTATATGGATGTTCTGAACAGAATTTATCAGGCATCATGCTAGTTCTCTACTTGTATGTAGATCTATATGGATGTTACAAATATGTAAGTTTTAAGGAATTCCAAACAGTACTTGTACTGCTTTCTATATGGATGTTTCGAACGCTTTTTTTGGACATCTTGCAAAGTCCGTGCCTGTATATGAATCTACGTGGATGTTAAAAATATGTAATCTATATAGAATTCCAAACAGAACTTCTACAGGTTTCTATATGGATAATCCGAAGAGGATTTTTCAGACTTCGCGCTATGTATCTACCTCAGTGTGAATCTATATGGATGTTACAAATAAATAATCTATATGGAATTCCAAACAGTACTTCTACTCGTTTGAAAATGTTTGACCCGAACAGAATTTTTCAGACATCTCGCTAGGTCCCTGTTTATATAGGGATCTATATAGATATTACAAATATGTGATCTATATTGAATTCCAAACAGAACATTTACAGGTTTATATATTGGATGACCCGAGCGGGATCTTTTCGACATCACGCTATGTCCCTACGTCTATATGGATCTATATGGATGTTACTAATATATAATCTGCATAGAATTTCAAACAGAACTTATACTGACTTCTATATGGATGCTCCGACTAGGATTTCCTAGACATCGCGCTAAGTCCCTGTTATATGGATATTTATAGATATCATAAATATTTAATCTGTATGGAATTTCAAACAGATCTTCTACAGGTTTCTATATGGATAATCCGAACATGATTTTTCAGACTTCGCGCTATGTTTCTACCTCAATATAAATCCATGTAAATGTTACAAATATGTAATCTATATGACGTTCCAAACTGAACTTCTACTGGCTTCTTTACGGACGTTTTGAAAGCACTTTTTCAGACATCGTGCTACGTCCCTACTTCTACATCGATCTACATGGATATTATAAAATGTGTAATCTACTATATATGTAATTACTGACAGAACTTCTACAAATCTTCTACCGGTTACATTCATCAATTTAATTTCTTTGATTTCTTTTAAACTACATGTCTTTCACGATATTCGCGCAATCCATATATTTTAAGTAAACCTTTCTTATCAATTTCCGGGTGGCACGGCAAAGGGGTCCACGCTGCATTTGGCCTATTTTCAGGAGAGTCTTAGTACAGTTATTGCATTTGGTAGAAAAGTCTAGTCAGTGGGAATTTTAATACTGTACAAAATTATCTCTTTACATAATGTTGTTAGTTCCATAAAGATCTACTCGTACATAGACCCGGGGGTCTATGAGGGCCGATAAGGCATTCCCCAAAACGAAGTGACAATACCACCAGAAACCTATAGAAATTAGCAGCGACCGATAGTAATTCCATACATGTCCATATAGACCCGGGGGTCTGTGAGGGCCAATGAGGCATTCCTCAGAAGAAGTGAAAATACCACCAGAAACCCATAGAAATTAGCTTAGCGGCTGTTATTTATATTTTTTTAATTATTTTGAAATACTGATTTTAAATACGGATTTCTGGATAATATTCAGGAGATTTGGCTACTACAAAATGAGCAATTTGGACACAAGAATCGAAAGTCAAGATCAACTGCTCACGTTGTTGAAAATTTCTATTTATGCCTACAGACTAACTTCTACGCTAAGTGGACAGGTGATAACCATTTTCAGAATTTCAAGAGAAGTGTTCGGAAAATATTAATTTTATATATAATAGTATTAAATTCTTTCCTTTGTTCTAGACGCCTCTCCTTATGCTTACATAATAGCACAGTTAACTGTAAAGAACAACGTCTTGAAGGAGAATGTCGACACATTAATTGGCGACTGATCACGAATTCAGAGGAAATCGCCTTCTATCAAGGAAACACAAAAAGATAACTGACCCTTCTTGCTAGTTCCCGCAAAACTCATAGAAACAAATCATTCCTATGAATGAATATAAATTAATTTCTTTTGGAAATCTGTACTACAGTTACAAATTTGCAGATGACGCATCTTCGGAAGTTCCTCAAGTTCATAGTCGCTATTAGTGTACTGAAAAACTTCATGGGAAATTGTGAATATGGATCTGTGATAAATATAAATTATTGACTATTTTGTGAATGAAGCCAAATTTTAATTCAATCTCTTTTCATTTTAGAGGTGGCATCGGTGGTACGATTTTACGCAGTCTTCATTCCTTTCCTTCAAAAGGGCCATCCGATTCTGACTGGAACACCTGACCATCGTAAAATAGACTGGAAAAATTATTTTTTTACAAATACTAATGCTAAGTATACGATTATGTAACCCAAAAAATTCAATTTACTACTTGTATGCGTCAAGCTATGCTTGAAGGAAATCTTTTTCCTTAAAAAGAAGGACAAACTGGTGAAATAAAACATTGCCAAGCTTTCAGTTTATTCATGTTTGGTGAAAAATTTTTGAATTTCATATTACAACAATTGCAGCACTTTTGCACCTGTTAGATAGCAGGCGTGCCGATAATTTCTGACGCTAGTGTACGTTCTTTGCTGGTTTAGTTTTGTTTATGTGAGTGATTTTTTTACAATTCGATTTATAAAAAGCAACCGATTTGGGTCACTTGTAGGTCTCGGACTCCCGCCGCCATTCCTACTTTTTGACACTTTCTTTATGAGAGATTCGCATTCCTCAGATGTCCGAGAATTCGGAAGCTAATTTATTTTTAAATAGTTCAAAGCATGTAAACCTTTTTGGGATTAATATTACTTCAAAATTCAAGTTCTCGTATTTGAAGGGAATACATTCATTTTATTGGAATTAATAGAATGAAAATGAAAAACGTCATCAAAATTAATAATGAAATAGCAAAATGGCATATTGAACTATTAAACGTTTTCTGTAACGAAATAATATTTAAAGATCACCATTTAATATTTGACTTCAGATTTAATTTACACAATATAACAGAAAAGTTAAAAACTCTGCACATTGAATCAGAGTTGAAGAAAAAGGAATTAGGCCGACAATACGCCCAGGACTTGAAAAATAAAATTAAGTTAAATTAAAATAAATTATACACTTAAATTAAATCAAATTATTTGAAAATATATAATCAAGCCAAGCACATTGAGATAACATTTGAAGCTTTGACGTCTACTCTTCTCGAAGCAAAAAAAACGATTCTCATTAATGGGAAAGAAGTAACTCTCGGGACACTTTCCCAACCTTTCATCGAGTACTTCAGAAGTTACTGGTTAAAGACTGTGAACCCTGCTAACTTTCCTGTATACGAAACAGACCAGCGAACTAACAACCCATTGAAAAGATTTTGTTGCTGCTATAAACTCTGCTGGGGGGTGTGATGTCTATAAAAAAACGATAAATGAAAATGTACAAATAAATTTCCAATACCTAAAAAGAATGAAAATTATTATTCTAAAACTAAATATAGATCTCTTGAATTATTCATCGCTATATGTTTTAAAGGCCTACAAACCTCCGGCTGAGGTTCTGAAGCTCTTGACAAGTTTTTGAGCTGGGAAATAATTGTCGATGCACTGCGGAACCCGAAATCTCATCCCGAAAAATGGAATAAATTAATGAAATTACAGGGTGTCTACTAACCAGGAAACCCTGGAATTAACCGGGAATACGAATTCAAAGCGGAAATCACATGTAAAGTTTTTGAAAATGTCATATTTATCATTAATCGTGATACCAAAACAAATAAATAAAAAAATTCTAATAAATATAATAAATAAAGGATTCGGAAATTATAAAATTTCAACACTTTGATAACAAGTGTAAGCTCTGAACAAAAGGTAATCTCTAAGAGATATTATATATATATATATATATATATATATAATTATTAAATATGTATTTTGAAATTCTACTTTGTTGTGCAAGACATTTTCAGTTTGAACCCTTTCATAATATTTTGAATATTTTTAAAAATAACGATTTCCTAGAATAAACCTTATGTATTATTTTAAAAATAATTACATATAGATGAGCGATATTTTTGCAAAAACCATGTAGATTATTTCCAGCTACCAAATCAAGACTTGCTGAAAAATCCTATTATGAATTTTCTTAAATCAAAACTAGAAATGCAAATATTTCTAGATTTTGCTGAACTGAGTTATTGCATTAATCGCTTAAGATTCTCGATGAAAATTATAATTTAAGGTCCAGGAAAAATAAATATGATATAATAATTGAGGCACTGAGAATGACAATTAGGTAAAGCTCAAAAATGAACATTTCCAGGACAAACGAAAAACGTTTTCTGTGATAGGATTCAAAACGGAAAATTCTGAGAAAATTGTAGAAGCTAGTGGTCCTTATGAGCTACACTCTTAAGACTTACAAACATTAAGACAAAATTTTTTAATTGGGGGGGGAGGGGAGGAATAATGAAATAAGCTTCACTTACTTGTCATTCTCAATTATTTTAAAATGCATTCTCTCAAGCTTTAAATCTATAAAAAAAACTTCAAAAGTATTTGAAAATGTTCTTTTATATTATAAGAAAATACCATACGTGATAGAAAAGATAAGTTTACACCTTCGCATCACTCCTGACTTAGAGGATAGAAAAACAAATTGGGCCTTACCTAATTGTCATTCCTATTTCTTTTAGAATGCGTTTTTTCAACTTTTGAATCTTTAGGAAACCTCGAAAGTGTTCAAACACGATCTTTTATCACAAAAAAACATCATACGTGACAGAAAACATAAGTTTAATCTCATTAATTTTATGTAAGAGACAGGGAAAACAAAATGGGCTTCACTTAGTTGTCATTCTCAGTTATCATAAAATAACATTTTTCATGCTTTGCTCTAAAGAAAACTGCAAAAGTGTTTGCTTATCGATATATCTCAACCTAAAGTACTTGAAATTCCGTAGATTTGGTTAACATCATAGTTGTTATCTTCTATAACGAAATGTCTAGGCACACCAAAAATACTTGGACTACGCGCACCGAATCTCGGTGAACATTGAAGGGTGGTACGGCAAAATGGACTAAACCACATTCGATGAAAAATTAGTTTATCAGATAAAAAATTCTAAACAATTCAAATACAAATCCTGCCGGAAAGATTTTTCTAAAACTCGTTGTTTCATTAAAATGAACACCAAAGAAAAGTATTAAGTGTACCAAGACTCTCCTAGAAATGAGCCAAATGTAGCGTGGTCCCCTTAGCCGTGCCACCCTGCAATTGATGAAAAAGTTTTACCTAAAGTATGTAGATTACACGAATATTGTAAAAACATGCAGTTTCAAAAAAATTCAAGGAATGAAATCACGAAATGTTTAAAGTATAAAACTGCTAAGAAATTTTGCAAAATATTTGGAATATTTTGGACGATTTTGAAAGTTTTTTTCCTCGAAATTCTCATTGTCTAAAGGAGCAAACCTTTCGGCAATCATCCATCAGTAATTTTTTTGAATGTGTCCCGTCTACTTTCAACAAGCTACTAGTAGATTAAACAAATATTGGCATTAAAAAATGATACGACGGTATTACGTCATGTAACATTATGTCACTCGTCACATAATGACTTTAACATTTGTCTAGAATTGGTACAGAACGGGCTTCGAACGCGCGATGTCTGAAAAATCCTGTTCGGAAAATCCATATAAGTTTTGTTTGGAATTCCGTATAGATTTAATATTTGTAACTTAAGAATACACCCATACAGGGGAAGGACATAAAGCGAAATCTGAAAAATCCTGTTCAAAACATACATACAGAAACTATAGGAAGTGCTGTTTGGAATTCCATATAGAATACATATTTGTAACGTCCATATACATCCGTATAGAGGTACGGACTTAGCCCAACGTTTGAAAAATCCTGTTCGGATCATCCATATGAAACCAGTAGAAGTTCTGTTTGGGATTTCATATGGATTGCATATTTGCAACATACACATATATTCATATGCACGTAGGGACTCAGCGCGATGTCTGAAATATTCAGTTCGGATCATCCATATGGAAACCAGCAGAAATTCTGTTTGAAATTCCACATAGATTACACATTTGTAACACATATATGGATCCATATGCTGGTAAGGACTTAGTGCGATGTCTGAAAAATCCAGGTCGGATCATCTGTATAGAAACCATTAGAAGTTTTGTTTGGAATTCCATACAGGTTACACATTTGTAACATCCATATAGATTCATTAACAGGTAGGAACAAAGCGCGATGTTTGAAAAATCCTGTTCGGATCATCCATATAGAAAAAAGTAGAAGTTCCGTTTGGCATTTCATATAGATTACATATTCATAACATCCATTTAACTTTTTATATACATAGGTAGGAGATTAGGGCGATGCTTGGAAAAACCTGTTCGTTTTATCCATATAGAAACCAGTAGAAATTCTGTTAGAGATTCCATTCGTGACATCAATATAGCTCCATATACAAATGTAGACTTAGCGCGATGTCTGAAAAATCTTGTTCGGTACATCCATTAAGAAAGCAGTAGAAGTTTCGTTTGGAATTCCATATCGATTACATATTTGTGACATCCATACAGATCCATATGCAAAAATGAACTTGGCGCGATGTCTGAAAAATCCGACTCGGTACATCCATATAGAAAGCAGTAGAAGTTTTGTTTGGAAAATCCTGTTCGGTTCATCAATACAGAAACCAGTAGAAGTTCTGTTTAGGATTCCATATAGATTACATATTTGTAACATTAGCGTGGTCCAAAATGGCAACTTTTATGTAGATGCAAACGATCGTCCCAAATCGTTCCGAAATCTAAAAAAGTGGACACGTATTTTTTTTCAAAATTTTGATTTTTTAATGGAGCCTGATGGGACTTCAAATTTTCATGGGGAAATGCATGGGAAAAAGTCGCTTTTTGGTATTTTTCGAATAATCGTTCAGGGTTAGGAAAAAGTTAACATTAAAGTAATAAGACTTGGAAAGAACTTTCCAGCTAAGAATTTGACCTATTATACATATGGATTTGACGCCCCTAACCCACCCCCACGGTGCCCTAAAAACTACCTTTAAATCAAAAAATGTACATTCTTCAGGAAATTGACCTTTTAAGCAGTTTTTTCTCCTTTTTTCCGGAAATCATTACTATAGATTCATTAGAATGTTTACAAATGTTTTTCAGTTGATTTTCATCTAATTAAATAAATTCTATTTGTTTAAATAATCTGTTTGTCTCGAAAATTCTCTAAAATCTGTTTTTTGAGATCGGAATGGTAGTTTATTGTCTCAACGCGACCTTATTTATTTACAAATTTCTTCCTATTATTTAAAAAAATAATTATTATTAATTCAAAACTTTTTTTCAAATTATGGTAGAACAGTTAGCGTTTCTAGTAACAAACCTATAGATTTTAATTTCAAGGTTTCTTGCCTACATAATCTGATAAATCCTCCATTGTTCAAACAAATTCAATTTGTTCAAACAATTTTTTTTTGTTCAATTCGCCTAAAATTCTGTTTTTCTATATCAAACTGGTCAACTGTTATTTTGAAGTAACATTATTCATATTTTAAAATAATTTCCATCGTTTAAATAATAAAATTATTATTTATTTTCAACATTCCATCAAATCATATTGGAAAATTCATTTTTTTTTGGTAACAGAGTCATGATGTAATTTGTTTATCAATAAATTTTGAAAGAATCTTCTCACAAAAAATTTGGATATTCCTCTTTTCTATTAACAGTTTTTTAATTGAGTGCTCAAAGTCTCATTAGCTACTAATGTACTTATGGTCCCTGGCGACTTCTACCTCGTATTATAATATCTCATCTCAAATATTTCTATTGAGAGACTTCTCCAACATTCTTAGGTGTAACCCTACTGGGAATTTATATTCAGCAGATACCTTCGACTCTTTGTATAATTGCATTATTGTTCCCCACTTTTTCGAAAGGACCCTCCATGTTGAATAGGACTGCTTCTTCCTTCGTTCTTCTGTCTCTTTGTACCGTTAGAAGTAGCCATTAGTTTCTCGGCTGTGACACTGTTAGCTACTTTATATTTAACATGGCAGAATTACGGAAGAATGTGTTTTTAGTTGATTTTGAAGAGCAGAAAATTATTGGAAGTAAACTTCCAAGCAATTCACAAGTTTTGAGAGTTTTACTATATAATATGAGATACGTGAAGTTCAGATTAAGACTGAGTGCTCATCTTGCAGTGGATGAAGTGAAAATTTTCTGGAAAAAGGCAAATCTATCGAGAAGAGATCACCAACGCTGTGTGGAAAAAGTAGAAAAGTTGTATGAAGAATACAGGAAGATACAAAAAAATTCCAACTCGAGAGTAGAGGTACAAGTAAAGAAGGAGAATAATTTTTTAGAAGAAAGAAATGTAAGCAATAAAACTGTTTGACTTTGTAAATCACTAATTATAATACTTATTATTAGAAGAAAAAATTTGAGTCCTGAATTTACCGAAAAAAATATTCCGAGCAATTCAATTTGCTTAAATTAATGATCGAATGTTGAGAATAAATAATACTTTTATTATTTAAACAATGGAAATTATTTGAAAATATGAATCACGTCACTCAAAAATAACAGTTAGCCAGTCCGATCTCAAAAAACAGAATTTTAGGCGAATTGAACGAAGAAAAATGTTAAAACAAATTGAATTTATTCAAACAAATGAGGATTCATTAGATAATGTAGACGAGATACCTTAAAATAAAAATCTATAGGTTTATTACAAGAAAATCTGACTTTTCTAATATAATTTGAAAAAGATGAAAATTGATAATAAATAATTTTTCAAACAATAGGAAGAAATTTCGAAATAAATAAAGTCACTTTGAGATAATAAACTGCCATTCCGATCTCAAAAAACAGATTTTAGGCCAATTTTTGTGAAAAAAAACATTATTCAAACAAACAGAATTTATTAAAATAAATGGAAATTAACTGAAAAACATTTGTAAACATTCCAATGAACCTACAGAATTATTTCTGGAAAAAAACGAGAACAAACTGCTTAAAAGAGTCAATTTCCTGAAGAATGTACATTTTTGGATTTAAAGGTAGTTTTTAGGGAACCGTGGGGGTGGGTTAGGGCGGTAAAATCCATATGTATAATAGGTCAAATTCTTCGCTGGAAAGTTCTCTACAAGTCTTATTACTTTAATGTCAACTTTTCCCTGACCCGAACAGAATTTTTCATACATCGCGTCAAGTCCCTACCTGTCTATGAATCTATATGGATGTTGCAAATGCGTAATCTATATGGAATTCTAAATAGAACTTCTTCTGGTTTCCATATGGATGATCCGAACAGGAATTCTCAAACATCGCGCTGAGTCACTACCTGTATAAGGATCTATACGGATGCTACAAATGTGTAATCTATATGGAATTCTAAACAGAACTTCCACTGATTTTAATATGGATGAACCGAACAGTATTTGCCTGGCAGCGCGCTAAGTGCCTACCTGCATGTGGATCTGTATAGATATTACAAACATGTCATCTATATGGAATTCCGAACAAAACTGCCACTGATATCTATACAGATGTACCGAACATGATTTTTCAGACATCGCGCTATTTCCATACCTGTATATGGTGCTGCGTGGATGTTTCAAATATGTATTCTGTATAAAACTACAAACAGGACTTTTACTAGTTTTCTACATGGATGATCCGAACAGTATTTTCCAGACATCGCGCTATGTGCCTACATGTATATGGAGCTATGTGGATGTTAGAAATATGTATTCTATTCAAAATTCCAAGCAGGACTTCCTCTGATTTCTATATGAACGATCCGAACTGTATTTTCCTGACGTCGCGCTAAGTCCCTACTTGCATATGGATCAATATAAATATTACAAATATGTAATCTATATGGAATTTCGAACAGAACTGCTACTGATTTCTATATGGATGTACCGAACAGGATTTCTTAGACATCGTGCTAAGTCCATATTTGTATAAGGAACTATATGAATATTACAAATATGTGATCAATGTGGAATTCCAAACAAAACTTCTACTGATATCTATATGGATGTACCGAACAGGATTTTTCAGACGTCACGCTATGTCCATACCTGTATATGGAGCTGTATGAATGTCACGAATATGTAATTTATATGAAATTTCAAACGGAACCTTTTACTGGTTTCTAATTGGATGATCTAAACAGGATTTCTCAGACACTGCGGTATATCTTTACCTGCATATGTATCTATATGGATGATGCAAATGTGTAATCTATTTGGAATCCCAAACAGAACTTCAACTGATTTCTATATGGATGTTTACAACAAGATTTTTCACACATTGCCTTAAGTCCCCACCCGTATATAGATCTATATGTATGTTACATATGTTTAATCTATATGGAATTCAAAACAAAAGTTCTACTGGTTTCTATATTATGGATGATCCGTCCAGGGTTTTTCAAACATAGCGCTAAATCCCTACCTGCATATGGATTTGTGTGGATGTTACGAAAGCGTAATTTATATGGAATTCCAAACAGAACTTCTACTGGTTTCTATATAGGTGATACGACCTGAATTTTTCAGACATCGCGCTAAGTCCTGACCAGCGTATGGATCTATATGGATGTTACAAATGTGTAATTTATATGGAACTTGAAACAGAATTATACTGGTTCCTATATGAATGATCCGAACAGGATTTTTCGGACATCGCGATAAGTTTATATTTGTATATGGAGCTAGATGGATGCCACAAACATGTAATCTATTTGTAATCCCAAACAGAACTTCTACAGCTTTCTATATGTAATGTATACGAAATTCCAAATAGAACTTCTACTGTTTTCTATACGGAAGATCCGCACGAAACACTTCAAACATCGAGCTCAGTTCCTACCTGTATAAGGAGCTAGATGGATGTTACTAATATTTGATCTATATGGAATTCCAAACAGAACTTCTCCTTACTTCTATATGAATCTTCGCAACAAGATTTCTTACACATCGCGTTAAGGCCCTACCTGTATATGAAGATATATGGATCTAACAAATATGTAATCTATATGGAATTCCAAACAGAACTTATATTGGCTTTTCTGTGGATGATCTACACGGGATGTCTACGACATCGCGATATGGATCTATATGGGCGTTGAAAATATATAATCTATATGGAATATCAAACAGAACTTCTACAGGTTTCTATATAGTTTATCCGACCTGGATTTTTTAGACATCGCGGTAAGTCCTGACCAGCATATGGATCTATATGGATGTTACAAATGTGTAATCTATATAGAACTTGAAACAGAATTCATACTGGTTCCTATGTGGATGATCCGAACAGGATTTTTCGGACATCGCGATAAGTCCATATTTGTATATGGAGCTACACGGATGCCACAGATATGTAATCTATATGTAATCCCAAACAGAACTTCTACTGCTTTCTATATGTATTTTATATGAAATTCCAAATAGAACTTCTGTTTTCTATACGGACGATCCGAACGGGATACTTCAAACATCGCGCTTAGTTCCTAACTGTATAAGGAGCTATATGGATGTTACGAATATTTAATCTATATGGAATTCCAAACAGAACTTCTACTCACTTTTATATGGATCTTCGCAACAAGATTTTTTACACATCGCGCTAAGGCACTACCTGTATATGAAGCTATATGGATGCTACAAATATGTAATCTATAGGGAATTCCAAACAGAACTTATACTGGTTTCTATGTGGATGATTCAAATAGGATTTCTCCGACATCGCGATGTGGATCTATATGAACGTTGAAAATATATAATCGATATGGAATTTCAAACAGAATTTCTACAGGTTTCTATATGGATGATCCAAACAGGATTTTTCGAACATCGGGCCAAGTCCGAACATTTATATGGATTTATATGGACGTTACAAATATGTGATCCATATGGAATTCAAAACAAAACTTCTACTGTTTCTCATATGGTTGATCCGATCAGGATTTTTGAGACATCGCGCTATGGCTTTACCTGCATATGGATTCATATGGATGATACAATTGTGTGATCTATTTGGAATTCCAAACAGAACTTCTACTGATTTCTATTTGGATGTTCCGAACTAGATTTTTTGAACATCGCTCTAAGGCCCTATTTTCATATGAAGCTATATGGATGTGAAAATATGTATTGTATATGGAATTCTAAGCAGAACTTCCACTGGTTTCTATATGGATGACCAGAACAGGATTTTTCAAACATTGCGTTTTGTCCTTACCTGTTAATGGATGTATATGGATGTTACAAATGTGTAATCTGTATGGATGTCCAAACAGAAATTTTACTGGTTTCTACGTAGATGATCCGGCCACAATTTTTCAGGCATCGCTCTGTCTTTACCTGTATATGGATCTATATGGATGATGCAAATGTGTAATCTATTTGGAATTCCAAACAGAACTTCTACTGATTTGTGTACGGGTGTTGCGAACCCGATTTTTCAGACATCGTGATAAGTCCTTACCTGCTTACGAATCTATATAGATGTTACAAATGTGTAATCTATACGGAATTCCAAACAGAACTTCTACTGGTTTCTATATGGGTGAAACGAACAGGATTGTCGAAACATCGCCCTAAGTCCCTTCCTATATAAAAAAACTATATGAATGTTGCAAATATGTAATCTATCTAGATTTCCAAAAGGAACTTCTACTCATTTGTATATGGATCTTCCCAACAAAATTTTTCAAACATCGCGCTAAGGCCCTACCTGTATATGGCGTTATATGTCTGTCACAAATATGTGATCTATATGGAATTCCAAACATAACTTTTCCTGGCTTTTGTATAGAAGATCCAAACAGGATTTTTTCCGACATCGCGATATGGATCTATATGGACGTTGAAAGTACATAATCTATATGGAATTTCAAACAGAACTTCTACTGCTTTCTATATGAATGATCCAATCTCGATTTTTTAAACATCGGGCTAAGTCCTTACCTTTATATGGATTTATATGGACGTTACAAATAAGTAATCGATATGAAATTCAAAATAAAACTCCTATTGGTTTCTATATGGTTGATCCGATCAGGTTTTTTGAGACATCGCGCTATGTATTTACCTGTATATGGATCTATAAGGATGATGCAAATGTGTAATCTATTTGGGATTCCAAACAGAGCTTTTGCTGATATCTATATAGATGTTAAAAAACGCGATTCTTGAAACATCCCGATGCGTCCTCACCCGTATATGGATCTATGTAGATATTACAAACATGTAATCTGTATTGAATTCCAAATAGAACTCCCACTGGTTTCTATATGGATAATCCGCGTGTCAGGACGGGATCATTTCTACCTTGATAAACCGTAGCTGCATCTTACGTGAAGGAGCTCCCAGCGACAGGTGCAGACCGTGTCATGCACATTCTGAGCACCTACAGCACATACTATCCGGGTGTCGCACTCACGCGGGAACGACGTATCTCCACAAGCACAATGCGGTCCTAAGAGTTCTTTATTGCCATCTTTGTCGCTCTTATGGTGCTGACCGCGCGCCTGCCCTGCCGAACGCTCCAAGAGAGATAGAGTCAATTGTCGAGAACGAGTTGTTCAAAATTTACTGGAAATTCGACGTCAGGCTAAAAGTTGTACACTCAAGGCCTGACATCGTACTCCTTGACAAAGGGAAACGAACCATGTTTGTGATCGAACTCTCGGCTCCAGCCGACGCCAACATCACAGTCAAGGAGAAGGAAAAGGGGGACAGGTATCGAGACCTTATACGGGAGCTGTGGGGAGTGTACAAAGAATATTCGGTTAAAATTATTGTCCTTGTCATCGGTGCTCTCGGAGGTGCGAAACCATTACTGGTTCGTAACCTCGAAGCCACACTCGCGTGCCAGAAAAATGCCAAGGCACTTGCGAGATGGATGCCAAGAGCTGTCATTCTTGGGTAGCTCCGTGTCCTCAGGACTTTTTATAGATGGCAATCGACCCCAGGGAGAACCTGCGGTGACTTTCTGACCAATTTTCCTTGATATATATAGCAAGTGCGTCGCTAGCCGGCCAACTTCACAAGAGTCAACTATATATGAGTGACGTGCGATTCCCGCACTAAACACTGTCATACTATAATTGCTCTATTTCATGCAAGAAGGTCTCGCTTCTTACGCCTATATCGCATCAAATATTCGCTTGCGAAAATAGTAATACCCTCCCACGTGAAGTTCGGCACAGATTTTTCTTGGTGTACTATTATACTCCATACTTGTAAATTGTTTTCAATTTTATTGGACCTTGCAGCCAAAATTACACCAACAATCTAAATCATTTTTTTCTTAATACCTTTCTTTGCACGCAGACAAATTTTCATTTCAAATATAAACTAACTTATGAACCATGCAAATCATAACAATCATTAAATCCAGGCTCTTGGTGCTTTAATCGCGACGCCTTTCGGGTACTCAAATCTCAAATAAAAGCTTTCAGGATGTATATGCTTGAATGAGCAATTCCTTTCGGATTTCTAAAACTTATCACCTAAACTTTAGTCGAAGGAGCATTTGCAGGGCCGGCGTTAGCTCGCGCGAGGCCTTGTGAGTTTGAAAAGTGCGAGGCTTGAAAATTGGGAATTAAAAAAATTAATCGAGTTAACATCGAAATAAATAGAAAAATTGACTAATCATTAATTTAATATAAAAACAATTGATAAAGATTACATTTATTGCTGTCTGTTATTTCACATGGTTAAATGAACTTTTCTTGTTTTTTTTTTAGCAAACGCATCAATCACAGAATCGAAGTTCGTCGTTTGCGAAATTTCTTCATCAATAGACAATATCCCTAAATCACTGAGGCGAGCTTGTTTCGTGGTGGGCCTTAAATAAGTTTTGATGAGTTTCAATTTGGAAAAGGATCATTCGGCAGATCTTTCCCTCCTTCTGCGCTGAATACTGCTTCTAAATTGAGACAATGCTCCATCATCTGTTCGTCAAGCAATTGCTTCAGCAGTTCTGGAGAGTACGAGAAACCAAATTGTCAAAATTTTTGAATTTTTTCAATCTCTACGACATTGCTGACTATGCCTGATCAATGATGACGTTGAAGAATTCGATTTCCAGAACTTTCTCAACTGATTTAGATTGTCGAAGAGGTCCATCGTCACATTCGTATTCGAACTGCTTTTTCCCCCGGACTCGCTCAGGCCCTTCTTGAAAACTCGGATAATCAAAAAAGATTCGACAATTTTTCATGCCTATGATAATGCTTCAGCATATCCGTTTTCTCGATAATCATCGAGAAAAGCGACAAACCCGTGAAAGCCCTCAACGGCTACTTTCAATTTCATAGTTTTTGATTGTAAGGTTTTACTTACAATATTGACAGAGTCTAAAACGTCATACCAAAAAATAAAACAAACGACGAATTTAATTGTACATATTTTCTTTGCTAGAGTTTGAGCTGCAACTTTCCTAGCTTTATCATCTTTAAAGTCTGCATATTCTTTCAATGCTGCCTGTACTTCTTGTAACTGAAACCTTACTACTTTGACAGTCTCTACTCGACTCTCCCATCTTGTGGCTGACCACCTTTTCACAGAAATTTTCATGTATTTTTGCAAAATTGCCCTCCTCTGTGTTGATGCTGCAAAAGTGACATAAATGCAATTTAAATCGGCAAAGAAGATACTAGCGACTTCGTTTTTGGGAGTAGTCTCTGATAGAATTAAATTGAGGCTGTGACAAGCACATGGCATATAAAAAGTTCTGGGATTATTCTCTAAAATTTGAACTTAAATACCAGAATTATTCCCCTTCATGTGTGCTCCATTGTTGTAGCTTTGCCCTCGACAATCCGAGATATTCATGCCAAATGAAATGATAAAAACGGACAAACTTAGCTTTGCACGATTGTATATAATTTCTGAGTGAACAATTTGTAAATAAGCAATAAAAATCTTGAAACAAAACTCATGGAATTGTAAATACAGAGTATGCAATTCACATCCTGTTTTTTTCCGAGTTCTATCAAAGACGTCTGTATTAGAGAAGACTGTCAAAAAACTGATTTTTCTGAAATACGTAATAGCAATATTCATACACACCTGCCTAATCACTGAAACATAGAACTTACGAGCACAAAACACGATTCATTTCCGCCGAAATCGTACGGTTTTTGTTGTGCCGTGACACTCGTGAATCAAAAATGAGCAGTGAGGTTATGATGGCTTGAGCTAGAATTGTTGATTTCATATCGATACATTAAAAGTATCGATACTTTTCCTCTTCAAGTATGAATACTTCAGAGTTATTCCCTTTAAAGTTACTCACTCTGAAATATCCTAGTTTTTTGGAAAAAAATAGAACTTTTTTTTTCACATAGAACTTTAAGAAACATTTTTTTACAAGGCCCCACGCGAGGCCCTGTGCAGCCGCACGGGTTCACCAGCCTTAACGCCGGCCCTGAGCATTCAAATCTTGCATAAAAAAGAGTCTTCTTTACATTTTATCTTATACTAAATTCTGAAATGTAACAATGTCTGATGCGTCCGTTCTCTCGTCCCCCCGTTCGGGCTCACACTTTCGATGAAGATTATGCATTTTCAAACATAATTTTGAAGGTGATAACAGCGGAATTTCAGTTTGTCGTTTTACGAACGCAACATGTGAATACTATGTCATGAAAAAGCTAGACCTTATACTTTCACTTGAAATATACATTTTTCAATTATTAATTATCAAGTCTGGCAGTATGTTAGACTGGTGCTATTGGTCTTGCGACTGAATAATAATAAACTTGGGACATCAATACTTGATCCTAGATGAAAATTGACTCTTATACTATCACCTGAAAGTTTTAATTTTTCACCTGCATCAGGTGTCTAACCAGATCTTGGACTATTTACACCAGTCCCCTCTTGTGATTAGCTGGAGCTAAACGGAAGTTCAGCCGTGTCTCAAATCTCCCTTGAGGATCTTCAGTATGCGCGACTTGAACGAAAATGGCACATCTTAAGGCTAGACTATGAGTGAGGGCTGGATCAAGCGCTTTCTTGCTGAGCGCGGCTGTAAGTATTTATGAGTTTACCCCACTCTGGCTCTGTTGTCACCGATGAGTTTAGCTGCTTTCGGTCGACTGGAGAACAGAGTTTGTCGCATGTTTATTACCATGTCGGTAAACTCTCCTGGTTAATTATTGGATCGCAATAAGTTACGTTCCGTAGAAAGGAACTGCTCACAAAACCGACGATAAAAATAAAATTAGAACTACATTCATACATAATATAAAAAAATTTAATTTTAAAATTTTTGTACAGCATTAATTTTAATTTTTTGATCTGACGTTTAACAAATTTTTTCCCTCTTATGTGGAAAGCATCTTAGAATTTTTTTCAGCTCTTTAAACAATGTTTAGGGTACGAATGTGTCCTAAAATTCAACAGTTCGACAGAACTGCAAGTTACATGGCCTGCCCAGACGCCAAATAAAAGTATATATGGGGCATTTTATTTCCTATAAGCGCGCTGACCAAAACAAATGTCTTTCGATTTTCTTCAAGCTACGGCAAATTCTAGTACTATAGGACCCTATTTTGGGTGCAATACCATAAAGCACCATATTGCCTGTTTACCGATATATAGGAGGGGGGATTGGTACACTTTGGTGTGCAGGTCATTTCTCAAAGAAATGTTATTGCGTCAAAACCAGAACGAATGAAGTTTCTCATTAACAGAAACAGAAGGAAATTTGACGAGCTTCACGATGGTGGTAACTATTTCTCAAAAATATATGCCCTTTATATAGTTTTTCCGAAAATTAGAAATTAAAATTCTGATGAAATGAAACATCGGCTCAAAGAACGTTGTACGAACAGAGATTTTGACTCACTGGCATCTATGCTTATTAGGGTGGTCCAAAATATGTCAAGTTTCGATTTTTCAAAATATTTATGCAGCAATGCATTCCTATCGCTAAAATAATGTAGCATATTTTTTTAGAATTTTCAAAATATTTATGGCTAAACTAAGCCTTCTACCTGGAATTGGTATGACACCAAGCAAGTAAGAACAAGCTAACCTTTTCCTTGCCATGGTAGGTATAGATATCGCTTTCGTTTTTATGATGGTTGTAATTCTGTTGAATTTTGTACGAAAAAAGCACCTGAAGGAAAAAGGCTCAAGCAGCTTGACTTTCATTATGATTTCTTTTGCTCTCATTGAAAATCCACCTCTTCTATTTCTTCAGTATTTATTCGAGATAAAATAAACTTTTGTTGTGTGTAAATTTCAAATAAAAGAATAATATTCATGAATAGATATAAGTCTCTGAAAAGTGTCAAAATGGCAATATTCAACATAAAATTACAGCTTCAAATATCAAATTTTTCAGGCGTACTTTCTGGAAAATGATTTTCAACGTGTCATGAAATAGCTCGCAAATGAACATCAATGTCGGATATTATTAAGGGAGTTAAAAGAGACATAGAAAAAAGTGTCCTTACCCATGTTAAATTTCATACTGTTAGTTTTTTTTTATTCGGAAATTTCTCCGCGGTAGCGCTGAAATCAGTAAAGTTTAATTTTGACGTTTAAATTTCAATACTGGGTTATGATTAGACAACAAAGTTAACAACATTATCTTGAAGAATTTCTTTTATACCCTCGTTATTTAATCAATTGAAGAAAGGAAAAGACACAAAAATTAATATTCTGAAATGGGAGCATATTAAGAATAAAGTGGCTGAAGTCTCTGGGGAAGCTTATCGCAACTCCAAATAGGTACCCAGTAAAAAAACGAATTGGGGCGAATTGCCATCTCGACTTGAATGCTTGTCAATTCGCCTTAATTCAGGGTCAAGGTCATATCGAAAAAAACTCAATAAAAAGTGCATGTCTGGAGACTCGAACCAGCGATCCCAAGTGTATGAGTCCAGAGGGCGACCACTGAGCTACGGGACTTGCATTTGAGAAATTATCGTCTTAATTTTTCATTTTCTTTTATTTACTCTGAAGGCATTTAATTCAAAACTGTTTAATTACAAATATTTCGAACTGAAGAGTGTGCAAGTATCAATTCCTTCAATTTGATACTCTACGATTGCGAAGAATTTAAAAAATCAGAAAATTTTGTACGTTTAAAATTGAAACCAAACAACTAAGTATTTTTAACTTCAAAATTAATTAATTGAAAACTGATTACCGAGGCTTTTAATATGAAATTTTTCAACCTAGAAATATTCTAAAGTAAAATTGTCCTGACATTTTTAATATTTGTATTTGAAACTACAACACTGTGAAATCCGAATCCTCCCAAAATTAAGAAATTTGAAACCAAATATTTTCAAATTGAAGCATTTAAAGCAAAAAAAAGTTCAGTTTTTAGGCCTCAAAGATTAAAGTGTTTCAGAAATGCGCATTCAAAACTATAATTTGAATTTTAAATTATAGATATTTCAAAGATGATAAATATATGATCAATAAGTATCATCGATTTTTTCACTAAGTTTAAATTTTGGGATTAAAATTGAAATAATTGAATTTCGTAGTTTAAATTTGGGATCAAAATTCAAATGGTTGAATTCAGGAAAGTAAAATTGACAATTTAAAAATTGTCCATTTTTTAAACGATTTGAATTCACTTAAAGCAGTAGAAATTTTTTAGGGTTTGAGTAGAAAAAAGTTTTAATATCCCAATTCTTAGCGACTAAATGTTTTTAGTAAAGTTCGAATTTGTTTGAGTTTAAAGGTTCTGGAGTATACATTTTTTCATTATTGATGTTTCTCATCCAAAATTACTTTTTATTTCGAAAGTTTTTTATAATAATTCAATTTTAAAAGTTTATAATTGAAAAATTTTTCATTTTGAACTGTGAGAATGAAGGTAAATTTATTTTTTGATTTTAGAAGAATTTGTCTAATCAATTTTTATGTTAAATTATGATTTTTTAATTTAATACAAATTTAGATTCCTAGAATATCAGAAGCTTTGACTTTGAAACTTTCAATTAAATCTTCAATTTTGTCAAATTGTCAAAATTGTCAAATTTAAATCGCTTCCAATTTAAATTTATTAAAATTCAAAAGTGTTCAATTTTGAATTATCCAATTTGGATGCTTTTAATTAAAAATAATACAATTTTCATTTCTTTGAATTTTGAATGATCTATTTTTCAAAATTCAAATCGGGAAGATTCAATTTTTAACATTCAGAAATTTTCCTATCTTTGAAATTTTAATCTGAAATCATTCAGTCTCAAGATTATTGAGTTCAGAATGAAATTGTTCAATTTTCAATGCTTTGAATCAGAAATGATACAATTTCAACTTCTTCCTAAAGAAATTGTCCAAATTCAAAAATTTTAGCTTGAAAGTTTTGAATTTTGGAAGCTTTTGTTTTGAAATTTTGCAATTTAACAGTATTGTACGGTAGCGAGACCTGGACGTTACAAGAAAATGATAAGAGCAAATTGAACGCGGTTGGAATGCAGTT
>JAUMHM010083629.1:0-13138 GCA_032362435.1 Melikaiella ostensackeni
TACCATAGTAAGATCGTTATCTAGCGAAAACTACTAATGCGCTTGCTTATAGCTAATGATGTTTGTCTGAATTACGTTAGGTAAGGTAGTTTTACACCTAGTGAGGTGTTACACAAAATTTCGTAAAATTTTTGGAAGTAACACACGCAGATGCGACGTTATCAAAGAATAATCTCTTCAAGAATTTTACAGTGTCAACAGAGTCTCTGATTTTTGGGCTTTCAAAAAATATCAACTCCGATTTTTGGGCTCCTACCCTTAAAGTTAAAAGACAACCCCTTGCCACCACGCAGATATGACTTTGTCAAAAAAATCTTTTTTATAATTTCACAGTGTAAATGGGATCTCTGATTTTTGGGCTCCTCAAAAATACCAACACCGATTTTCGGGCTCCTGCCCTCAACGTTGAAAAACAACTCCTCGACACCACGCAGATATGACTTTGTCAAAACAATTTTTTTTTAGTATTTTACAGTGTAAATAGAGTTTATGATTTTTGGGCTCCTCAAAAATACCAACTTCGATTTTTGGCTCTAACCCTTAACGCCAAAAACCAACCCCTCGGTACACTGTTAGTATAACTTTGCCGGAAAATTATCTCTACTCGAAATTTTATAGGGCGAATAGAGTCTCTGATTTTTGACTCCTTGAAAATTCAAATTCAAATTTATATATAGGTGTTTGATTTTTTAGATGTAGGGGTGGCTTTTGCAAGAAAAAGTTTAAGCATTCAAGAGCCTAAGATAAGTCCTACACCACTTTCTATTTTGTGTTTTCTAAGTTTGATATTTTACTAAGGGGATGGTTTTGTTGTGTATAGGGGAGGTTTTTGAAAATTTGTTTGTTGTACATTCGAGAACCCAAAATGAACCCAAAATTCTGATGCACTTTGTTTTTTGCAGATTTAATTTTTAGCAAGGGGGTGGTTTTTGCCCATAGGGGTAGTTTGGAAAAATATTTTTCCCCGCATTTTAGAGCCCAAAATAAGCCCAAAATTTTGGTGTACTTTGTTTTTTCTGAGTTTGAGTTTTTACATATTGGGTAGTTTTATTGTTAGTAGGGGTAGTTTAATTGTTAATAGGGTTGTTTTTCGGAAACTGGTTGTTGGTGCGTTCAAGAGACCAAAAAAAGTCTGAAATTCTGTCGTTTCTTATTTTTATTTCTTTTTTAAATTGGCAATACAGCCCAAAAAAATTGCCCAAAAAAGCCCAAAATTCTGATACAAAGAAATCGGGGAAGTTCGATCGTGGAGGTGCTAGCTTGGTGGACCTGATTGAAAATGCGGTCCAGCACAGGAACTTCATTAAGAGGGCCTCACTTTGCAGTTTGATGACGATTTGAATTTTGCAGATAAAAGAATTGTTTTCATCATGAAAGAGCAAATAAGAAACTATCGATTGGCGCAAAAAACTAAAAATCAATTTTTTAGGCGTTAGGTCCTTTTCTTCGCAGACGGTCATAAATATTAGAATTTTCAACCAAACGGATGAATTTCGAACCAAAAATATAATAGTAGACATTTCAACCAAAGAAAAATTAACTTTCAACCAAGAATAGCTGGATTTTTTTATTGGGTTCTATTAATTCAGTTCGCATTTAAGCGAAAAACGAGAAAAAGGGGAATTTTCTTGAAAACATGGGTAAAGAGGAGAACAGATGAAAGAATGTGAAGTCTGAAATATGAAAGTGATTTCCCAACTTATTAAGTTGTTATCTAACTATACCGTTGCGGGACCAACTTTCGTAAAATTCGCAAACTTTTTACAAATTCATCATCGGAAAACACATAAGACGTTATCTAGAATCGAAACGATACTTGCACTAACCTCTCCTTCCTCGTCCTGATACAACAATAGTTTCTGACCCGATCCCCTTTGCCCTCAAATTGGTAACGGTGTTTATGGTCGGACCCTATTCTCCAGTTTAAGCAGGCACGGGTTGTGATGATCTATCCACCATTGTAAGTTATTTAGTATGGAGAAAAATTTAATATTCTAAGTACTGGTCAGATTTTCTTGCGTCCTTCTAAAATTCAGAAATATAACATTATTGTTCCCTGGAAGAACGTTTCGAAGTACGTGTTTTCATAATTTTTCTATTCTTTCACCAAAAATGATCGAATGCTACTGGTTGTATGAGTAATTAATCAATTACACCGAGGCGATAAAAAATTTAATCCTAAATTTCAGATTATATTTCAGCTTGAAGGGTTTTGAGGTTAATTTATTTATATAACTGTAGCTTTGTGTGGCATTTGATAGTTTTCGACATACTAAAAAGAAAAATTTGCAGAACTGTACTTTGAAACGTTCTTTCAGTAGACAATAATGTTATACTTTTCAAATTCATAACTACGCAAAAAAAACTGACCACTACTTAAAATATTGAATTTGTTTTTTTTCGAACTGAATGAATGACACTTTTAGTTTATTTTACGAATAAACTAAAAAAATGTATCAATAATAATTTGTATAAAAAGAAGCCATTTTTCTTCTACCCGATTTGAATTTTCGCGGGATTTCGACTAGAACAGCTAGTAGCTGATAAACTCCCCTCTTCCACAGACGGTTATGTTGGCAGCACTTGCACTGTCAGCCATTTCCGAACGCACAAAAAAACTACTGACAGTACTAGTGCTGGCAGTGGATTCTCGAATACACCCTAGGCTTGATGTCTGTCATAATAAACGGGCGCAACTATCTTGCGCGTAGGTTCAAGCCGCCGTATCAGCCACCAGAAGGAGACTCAATCTGGATTTACCCTTTAAGAAAATTAAGTATTGAAAAAATCGTATAATCAATTGAGTATTGGCATGAGTATGCTTATTCGAATACTAATTTCGCGAAGTCAATGCTCGCTAGTATTCGTGATGAGTATTAGGGTTAAGTATTAGTGATGAGTATTAGCGGCGAGTATAAGAGGTGAGTATTATTGATGAGTATTAGTGGTGAGTCGTAGTGGTGAGTATTAGCGATTTACGAGAAAAAACTATATTTGGATACTATCAGAAAATACACATTTTAATTGACGCAAAAAATTTGCGTCAATTAAAATTACTTGTTACGTAAGTTGATTGCGTAACAATTCAAATTACTAAGTACTCAATGTACTGTGTATTTTAATTAATACAATGCAAATCAGTACTCGGGTCTCGTAATGCCACCTGCATCTGTTCAACCTACTCGCTCAGAAAAAAATAAATCGGATCGTAGCGAAGTTCCACACTCACAAAACTCGTAATGTCTTAGTTTTGTTCGAATACCCCCCCCCCCCCCCAAAAAAACGAGTTCCCGCAAATTTAAGTAAAATCAGTTAATATTAATCCGTATCTCAATGACAATGTTACATCCGCATTTCTTAATACTTTGTCGTAACGCCTAACAAGAGGCCACCCAACTTACTTTGAGGCAGACAAGCGATAGTTACTCATATATAATAAGGCGCATTAGTTAAATTCACTCAGTCATATGTCTACTTATGACAATTACACTGCGGACGATAAAGTCGAAAGCGCTAGCTAATAAAAATGTAGAATCCACAATTCTTAAAGGCAAGAGCGGAGACAAACAATTACATAAAGCACCAGTATTGGAGACTTATTTGTCACCCGCATGTCTTACTCATAGTTTGATATCAATGCAAACGAATGTGCCGATCCGTATATTAGCATGGACGTACAATGTTGATATCGGACATACCGCGCCTTGAATATGACTATCCACATAATAACGTCGAACGAGGCGATTGCTGGGTCTGACGATCTCGCCCTGAACGTACCGATTTGCGTAAATCTCAGGCGCGGTTATTTATGGGCGTGATGACCTTATGATGACCTCAATGGCAGTGTTTTACCGTGCATCAGGGAGTTGTAAACATCCCAACTTATAATGGTAAAAACATGCCAGTTAGGGATTTTATTCAAAATATCACAATGGGGAATCATCTGTGCCAGCTAATTATAAAACACAGTATTTCAAAGCCGTTTTAGCTATGTTAAAAGATGCGTCAAGAGATAGCACCTATGGAAAAACCTTTAACACCATTGTTGATTTAATTGAACACCTAAAACGGCGTTTTTCTCCTATAAGACGGATTACTAATAGGAGAAGCCGCGTCGCAAATTCAAATGGGACTTGTCACGTCTACGCGATTAATACCACTGAAGACGACATTGAAGTAGAGATCGACCGCAGGAACTTAACCATTTCGAATATTATGAATTATCAGGAAATGAACTAGCAGAGTTCACAACTTATGAGGAATAGAGACCCTCAAAAAATAGAATAGAAGCAATTCCTAAGACTTTAAAGTTAATTCACTTAAGCAACGAAGAAAAAGAACATGTGACCAAAATAGTTCAAAAATATCCAGATGTCTTTTATTTGACTGAAGAGTCTTTGACTCCCATGCACATAGTGCATTATAAAATACACACTACTGACCATGTCCCAATACAAGGTTTCGAATTATTTGTCTATCTCGATGACATAATAATCTATGAAAAAAGTCTATAAGAACATGGAAAAAAGGTAAAACGCCTTCTTAATAGGTTAAAAGAAGCAAATCTCTTAATTCAACCAGAAATAAGCGAATTTCTTTTCAAAGAGATAACTTATCTGAGTCATATAATTATTAGTCACCGAGTAAAGCCCAACCCTGAAAAAATCAAGACTGTGCAAAAATTTCCTACACCTAAAAATCATGGAAACATAAAACAATTCTTAGATCTAGGTGGATATTATGGGAGATTTATTAAACATATCACAAGAAGAACTGAATTTTTAACGAACTTTTTAAAGGAAGGAGTTACTTTTTATTGGGGTCCCGCTGAAGAAGAAAGTTTCAAGGATTTAAGACAAGCGTTATGCGAAAGTCCCATTTTGCAATACCCAGACTTTCAAAAACCTTCCACTATAACGACAGATGCCTCAGGCTATGCAGTTGGCGCCGTGTTGAGTCGAGGAAAAGAGAGGTATATATCTTCATATATCATATTTTTTTATGAGTTGAATAGTGCCGAATGAAATTATTCCACTACGGAAAAAAGTGTTCGGCTGTCCTATATGCAGTGCATCAATATTGACCCTATACTTATGGGAAAGAGTTTACACTAGTTAGTTATCATGAACCATTAGAATGGATAGATTCAGTAAAAGACCCTGGATAACAATTTGGCGATTAAAATAAAGGGGTAACGAATACACTTTTAAATATAAATCTGGAAAATTAAGTACAAATGCTGACGCACTTTCTCGGATTCCTATTTTAGAAAATTCCTCGGATGAAAGTGAAAAGGAGAAGAAAGAGATGCATGCCAGGTTACTACCAGTAGAGACACGTCAAACAAAACGAAGCAGAGTTCAACAAGCAAAGCCTCCTATCAGGACCATCAACCAAAGCGAATATTTCCAAACCTTCTACTTTAGGAGTGCAGCGAAAAATAATCTCAAAGTCCAAGAAAAGCAGTCAACCTACAAGTATATCTAAACCTTCCAGCAACTTAAATGACGGGCAACATAAGTAAGCGCTTGCTCCGCTGCAGGGTGGAAGGAATAAGAAACAAAGCACAACCTGATTATCGAGACTCTGGTACCAATTCGAGAGACAGTTTCTATGAATCCGATATCCTAGTACCTCCTATACTCCGAAAAACTGTAGTGTACCACCTAGTTTAGATATACCATTAGCAGCTTTTCCATCTCGTAAATTACCCAAGAGTGCTTCACCCAAGGCCCCAGGACATTTTCAGGAACTATGTGAAGAAGAAACCGAACAAGAAGAACTCGAAGAAAAGAGACAAATAGGGTCGATCATAGCTGTGATCCTTTAACGAGGGACAGTGATGATAGTTCATCAGAAGAAGAAAATAACGATCAACTACTTGGAGAAAGAAATTAACTGAACAGTTCAAGAATGACTAGAAAAGAATTACAAGAGTTACAAGAGTGATTCCCTGAATTTAATAAATGCTTGGAAGTTCACAAGGATTGGGTAGAAGAGGGAGCAACTGAGGAAAATATAAGACCCTAGCAGGAGGTCACCGCAGTATCAGAAGGAAAAACCGATTCAGATATCTTTAAAGCATTTGAGGAACTTGAACAAGATAGTGAGACTGAACTTGCTTGAAGCATATACTTAGTAATATACTGGGCTGCAAATGAGTTAAAGGAACTCGAAGCAAGAGGAGTTAGTAATGAAGAATCTGATAAGTTGTTGTTGTACTAGTTCAGACTCGCATACGCAAGAAGATCTTCACTTTGCGAAAGAAGTATTGTCTGAAATCAGAAAACGCAGAAGTGTAACTCTTACGCATGAACCGGAGTCGTCTTCTACTATCGATGTATTAGTGACATACCGTCAGTCAGGCTTAGGCTTACCACAAGCCCTATCAACATCATTCCAACAATCGAATGAAATTATGGACACTACAGAAACCCTAAAAAGTCCCATAGCATCAAACGAAAGTTACAAGCCTCGACGTGTGGAAATGAGCAAACAAGAAAAACTTACTACGTCGACTTCCAAACCTGCAGTAGAAATAGTCGAGGTTGACCACACGTGCATGCCGATCACTAGCGTGCAGCCTGCGTTGCCAGCAATGTTCACTCAAGCTCCCAGGAAAGAAATTCTCCCTAGAATACACAATTGCAGGGAAAATCTGAACTAAGCAAGGTCAAGTCATAATAACCTGACGGGGTCGTTATAACGTTTACACAGTAATTGTAAATAACAGATATTTCAATAAATTGCAAGAAGAAAATTTGAGAGTCGATTTGCACATCTTATACGTACACTGTTAGAAATGTCCACATCGATTTTGCTATAAATGTAGTGGAAGCAATATGTATATACGTATAGTAAATTTATTATACATGTTTAGTACTCTGAATTATGAGAAAATGATAGTTTCTTGTGATGTTAATCAATCTTTACAACTTATTTGAAATAAAAAGATTCGAATGCAAAATGTTTGCTCAAGGGTGATGGATAATCGAACTTGGAATTTTTTTTTATAGATACGGCACTGGTCCCATATATAATTTGCTTTCAGTCCGTGAGAATAAAATAAAGAAGACTCATATAATATTTGGGATTGTATATAGTTCTGGGGTTGATCTATTTGGCGATGAAACCTTCTCATGTCGGGAAAATTAATATTTTGGGTGAAAATATGCACTATTTGAAACGGGGAAATTATCTGAGAGCAGACGGATGTCGAGAAAGAGAGGGTAGAAAGCAGAAGCGTTGTAGCGTCACATCTGCAAAGTTATTTTTTTACACAGAACTCTGACACTGTTGGCGTATTCGTGGATGTAACTTTACATTCTAAAACTCCGGGCTTTATCAATAAAACGACGATTTCGCGATTTATTAGAGTAAACAGCGTAATTACCTGTTCAAAATCCAGAAATCTTGACGCGAAGAAAGAGAGAGAACATATATGACGTATAGACGTGGTATTTTTATAGTCGCCAGAAACTGTCACATGCAGTTCAATTTTGTATACTCCTAATCGATCAGCGTTACCTGTCGGCAAGGTAGTTTTCCCATTGGAAATAAGACTTGAAAAAAAGGCAACTAAGAGTAGAAAACTCATATCTTTTTGAGTAACGAGATATTGAGCTCGTTGTTTCGCAGAACTGACTTTCCAGTGTATCAACTTTCTAAACAAATAAATAAATAAATGTACAATTCGGGGTAAATGTGGAATTTCAGACATTTCTAATCTTACCAAGTTCGACATACGAGATTTCGAAACTTGTGACTTTCCGCAAATTTATTAATAAATGCTACATTTATCAAGAGGACAAAAAATAAATTTAAAAATTACCCACTTTACCAAATTTGACATTCCTAAATTCCAAAAGTGGATAGCTTGCAAATTTATTTATAAATTATAAATTTATCCAGTGACCAAAAATAATTTTCATGATTACCCACTTCACCCAATTTGAAATTCCAAAGTTGAATCCTTTGAAAATTTATTTCGGAATTATAGATTTATCAATTCGCCAAAATATGAATTTCAACTTTGGACCGAATACTTGGTTCTTTGTGAATTTATTTCGAAATTATACATTTATCAATTTGCCAAAAAATAAATTCTAACTTTGGAAATTGAGAACTTGGTTGTTTGTAGATTGATTTGCGAACGATAGATTTATCAATAAATCTCAAAATCAATCAATTTGCCAGAAAATAAATGCTAACTTTTGAATTTCAAAACTTGGTTCTTTGCAAATCTACTTTGAAATTATAGAGTTATCAATTCGCCAAAAAATGAATTTTTGAAGTTACCAAATTTACCAAGTTTGAAATTCCAAAATTGTTTGGAAATTTGTTTATAAATATTTTATTTATCCAGCGACCAGAAGTAAATTTCAAAATTATCCACTGTGCCAAATTTGAAAATCCAAAATTCCAAAATTAAGGTCTTTGCAAATTTATTTCGAAATTAGAGATTTGTCAGTTCGGCAAATCATACAATTTTGAAGTTACCTAATTTACCAAATTTACCAAATTTGAAAATCCAAAATGACAAAAGTGAGTTGTTTGCAAATTCGTTCATGTACATCAAATTTATACATTACCAAAAGTAAATTTCGAAATTACTCACTGTATCCAATTTGAAATTCCCAAATTGTATTCATTAAAAATTCGTTTCGGAATTATAGATTTATCAATGCGCCAAAAAATATAAATTCTTGTAATGGATAAATTTGGCCTTTGTGAAGGAATTTGCAAACAACTCAGTTTTGGAATTTTGGATTTTCAAACTTGGTAAAGTTGGTAACTTCAAAATTGTATTATTTTCTGAACTGATAAATCTCTAATTTAGAAATGAATTTGCAAAGAGCCCAATTTTGGAATATTAGAATTTCAAATTTGGCATAGTAGGCAATTTTGAAATTTAGTTTCGGTCGCTGGATAAATAATATATTTATAAACAAATCTGCAAACAATTTTGGAATTTCAAACTTGGTGAATTTGGTAACTTCAAAAATTTATATTTTGGCGAATTGATAAATGAATAATTTCAAAATAAATTAACAAAGAACCAAGTTTTCGAAGTCCAAAGTTGGAATTAATTTTTTGGCGAATTGGTAAATCTATAATTCCGAAATAAATTTTCAAAGGATCCAGTTTTGAAATTTCAAATTGGGCGAAGTGGGTAATTATGAAATTTATTTTTGGTCACTGGATGAATTCAGAAATTAGAAATAAATTTGCAAGCACCCCATTTTTGAAAATTGGGAATTTCAAATTTGGTAGAGTGGGTAATTTTGACAATGTATGCCTTGACACCGTAGGACTATTACTTATCATCCCTGATGGAAATCGGCATTTTCTCACTATACGACCCTATGGTGATCATGACGCTGATTGGGATAACGATTGGGATGTTGCATGGAATGAGCACAAAAATATTTTGATTCTTTAACAGCTCATTAACATATTCCAAGCAGGAAAAAATTTTTATTGAAAAAGAGACATGTTTTTTTTATGAATAAAGCCCACTGGCGGCATTTTTCGCTAAAAGCATCGATTAGCTATATCTGTATAACGTCATTCTCGCGGAAAAATTTAAACAGTCTAAATTAAATGAATTTTTTCTTTAATAAAAATGGTTTATAAACATGTATCTGAATGTATAAATGGCTCTGCGCACTTTTTATGTATTATCACAGACACACACAAGTGTCATTTGCAGTGAACGAGACCACCATACCTATATGTCTCTGGGGTTGCTTGATCCGAATCTGGAGTTCGTTCAACCTAATTAGGTCTCAGTTCGTCCCTAGCCTCAAAAAACAGCTAAAAATCGATTTGGTAAATGAAACCTTCAGAAAAAGTGTTTCTTCATCTTTTTGGGGTCGCTGAATCGGAATCTTGTGTCCGATAATCTCTATCAGATCACCATTCGTTTTTAACCTCAAAAAATATCTCAAAAACACTAAACTAACCCATTTCGGTGTTAAAGTTCAAGCCGTGGTAGCTAAAACCTTTGGAAAAAAGATGCTCTCTTGTTTTTGAGGTAGCTGAATACGAATCAAGTATTTTTTGTAATTTATCAGATGAACGTTCTTCCCTAACATCAAAAAATAGCTTAGAAACACTGAAGTAAAAATTTTGGCATTAAGCTTAAGACGTGGTGACTGAAATCTTTGGAAAAAGGGTGCTTTCGTGTTTATACGGTCGCTGAATCTAAACTCGGTATTTCTTCTGTACCTCACTTATTACCTTCTATTCCGATAGCTTCTGTCATTTGTTTCTGAACTAATGTCATAAATACAAAAAAATATGAAGATTTTCGTGTTGATTATATTTTAATTTCATTAGGTTACCCAGAGGTCAAACCATTCCAATAAAATCCTGCTACCTCGACAGTATCTGAAGACAATGACAACTGCCCTGAAAAGAGATGTGTAGAATTATTCGCTTTTCAGGCTATTGAGGTAAAATAGCCAGCAGAGGTGCGCTGCCATGCAGGGGGGCTTTAGGATGTTAGGATAAAGCCGTAATGTCCGACGACGAGTTGACATTGTTCTCGTCAGAGTTGAAAAGCCCTCATACTTAGGACGGCAGGCTCACCTGCGGTTGGTCCAGAATTCCTAACACGCGAAGTTCTTCTTTACATCTGTGGCAACTAAAAATAAAAACACTCAAAAATGTTCGGATCTTCTGAAAATAAAAGCTTCTTAACTCGAGCTAATGTTCAAGCTTCCACTTCTGAACATTCTTGCGGTGAAAACCCTGATATATTCTGCTATGTTTGTAGTGAATACCAGGTTCCTAGTGATAAAGAATGTTTTGGTCTCGATGTTATAGATCAAAATGAGACCCACTAAATCGTTCGAAACTGATGATCGGAGCAATCATAATGACACGATCAAAAGTTCGTTCCCGATCAACGATAGCATAAAAGATGAACAAGCACGTTCAATCTCTTCAATAGAGGATCTGGAGATTACCGATGTTTCCGAAGTGGAAGAAAGGAGTTCTGGTGATGACGATTTCATCCCATACTGTAAAGGAGACTTTCCAGAATTTTCGCGCAAGGAGAATTGAATGATATTGTATGAGACTTAGGATTATTTAGAACGGTGCAGAATACCTGGAAACAGTACTAGAAAGTATAAATTTGCTGTCAGAAGGCACGAATGCGAAGTATTATGAAGATAGAAGAATTTCAGGAAGTACTTTCCAGAAATGAAGGAACCTTCATTGGTATATTGTCATGACATCAATAGATCGATGAATGAATTGAAGTCAAGCATTTATAAAGCTGTACGAGCGATACAGTAATATTGAACTAGTTTTAGAAAATATAAAATATCCAGAACATAATTGACAAGTATGTGGGAATATCAAAATTTTGAACATCATACTAGGAGGTAGTTGATATGGTGAAAAACTTTGGTAAAATGGGGTGTTAGATGAATGTGAAGCTGCATTTCCTCTTTTACCATCTCGATTATTTCCCAATGAATTTAGGAGATTACAGTGAGAAACAGTAAGAACGATTCCACCAAAATATGAAAGAAATTGAATGAATGAATGAAGGCTTATGCCTCAACCCCAAAATCAATCATTTTAGTGTTCTTAAGTTATTTTTTGAGGTTACGGACGAACGATGACCTGATGGAATATAACAAACACTTTACTCGGATTCAGCGACCTTAGAAGCAAGAGGGCACCCTTTCTCCTAAAGGTTTTGAGTCATCACGAGTTATGCTTCACCCGATATTATATAACGGGGTTGTAAGCCCCCCGCCTTCATACCACGCTACCCGAGTTCTCCAGCCCAACACCCTACTATACTACATCATCTCCGAGGAAACGCCGCCACCAAGTACTCTCCACGTATCTTGGCTTTACCGCTTGGATCCCAACGACAGTGCTCGCCCGATCTTGACGTCGCCACCCGGTTCAAACTTTGAGAGTTCTTGGCCAGTTAAGCCGTTACTACTTTGTAAGTTACTTAATAAACTCTCATTACATTTACCTGCGGTTTTTGTCATTGAATACACACGTCTCTCTCCACCCTATCCTCTTAATTTGCTAGGTCTCTTAGGAATTTGGCGCTCAAACAACTGTAACACTATCGGTTTGAACTACGTGCATTTTTAGAGAGCATCATTGAATTTTGAAGCGGTGCCCAAGAATAAGTCAATTGCGAAGAAAATGAAAGTGATAAAATAAGAATAAAAAAACTTTCAGATGAAGTTAGAGAATTAAACAAAAGAATAAATAAAATTTTAAATACAACTACATCAAATTTTGCAAATGAAAGTAAGAAGACTTTAAATCTACGAAATACTGTTCATTTTGAAGAAAAGAGTTAAATTTCAATGAGCACAGATACGCGTTAGCAGGAGCAAGGTCCGAAATCACAAACAATAGGCGTAAAGGTCAAGGGTACGGATTCTCAGATTTTCCGAGATCCTCGCACAGGTAAATTCAAATTTAATTTAGTAAATTCCAGAGTAGACGCAAGAATAGGTAATGAAAGAATAACCGAAACCAATCCAGATGGAATTCCAGCGACGTCTTTCCCCTTTGGCACCCTTTCAAACCATGCCAAACTGGCCTTTAAAATTTGAAAATCATACAGAAGATAGTCCAACTTATTTTTTAATTGGATTGATAAGATTTGAAAGATATAATATTTGAAGGATTTTAAAACTAACGATGATGATATTTCGGAAAACCTAAATGCAGTATTGCAAGAAGAAGCTTCGAGTTGGTTCCAAGTAAACAGAGATAATTGGCAAAATTTAGATCATTTTATGGAAGATTTCAAAGAAGCCTACTTGAATAAGAGATATACTGAAATTATAAGGGATAGAATAAGGCTCCATAACTAAAAGTAAGGTCAGGATATGCATGCGTTTATAACAGAAATTGAGCAGTTATTTGAAAAGTTGTTGCCACGTGCAAGCCTCGAATGGCAATCAAGGAAAATTTATAAAAATTTGCGAATTAAATATAAAGTGTATATTTCTAGAAATGCTGTTTCGAGTTTCACAGAATTAGAAATTTTGGGACCTGAATGGGAGACAGAATTAGAAAAATCAAAAGTAAGAGGTTAAAACTTAGTATCTTAGATAAAGAAGACAATAAAAAGGATAAAAGT
>JAUMHM010083630.1:0-13138 GCA_032362435.1 Melikaiella ostensackeni
ATTTATCTTTCCTTACTAATGCCGGTTTCCCCCACTCTGCCGCCTCTTACCGCATCTATGTATATAATATCTTTGCCGTGACTCCGTTCCGTGAATTTCTATGATGTAAACAGTCAGGGCCGTGTGAGCCAGTGCTCTCAACGCAGTCTCCACGCGGCACCGTGCATGCGTCGCGTATGGCGTCTGATAGAATGCTTTTCGCGCGCTGTTTAAAACACCAAAAAAATTTTTTTTTGTTCTTTACAAATAATGGCTTTTTAACTTACAAATTTGATCATTAGACCAAAATCAAAAAAGATTAAATCAGAACTCTGTAAATAAAAAATATACTTTACTAGAATGATAAATTGTAAATATTATAATAATTCATAAATTATAAATATGATAAATAAAGTATATCTTTCATTTATAGAATAGTGATTTAATAACTTTCAATTTCGATCTAATGGATAATTCTATATGTTAGAAAGCTATTATTTATATTGAACAAAAAAAATTTATATTTTTTTGCGTTTTAAACAGCGCGCGAAAGGCAACCCGCGTTGGGAGGACTGGTTGCGAACTTTAAATTATCCGCTTACTCAAATTTAAGAAAAGACTTCAAGTTTGTGCTCGAAAATCAAATTTTATCACACTAATAAATAATAATAAGAAATCAAGTACAGCATGTATTTGGAAATATGATACTAGAGTCTTGAGTACACTTTATTTTGTGAAATTTCAGACATCGTACTTTTATCACATACGGTCATCACGTTCTCTAGTTTTTTAATGTAATCAAGATAATTCAATTAAATAAAATTTTTAGCATGGGTCTTAATAAACGTTATCCTTGAAAAATGTTTGAAAGCCCAAACATAACCTAAAAAAGACCTGTTCTAATTGAATAATGATGTGCATCAATTTTTCTGGGACAAGGGTGAACTAAATATTTAGCTGGAATGAGTGAAAAATTTTGCTGTTAAACGTTAGAATTTTTGTTTGCCTGCTTACTTGTTTTGAACGTTTGAGGATCGTTCAGCTTCTCATTTAAAATGAGAGCTTTTGCTTTAATGATCGGCCCGGATATTAAATCACCTCTGTCTCTCACTTCTTTAAACCATTCTAGCACAGCAACATCCAAAACCATATTATCACTTGTTTTCGACGATTTCTTGTTCACATATTCATAACTTTTAACCTTATTCCTTAAATGAGATTCACGAGCTATCATATCCTTGTACGTTTTCTCAGCGATACCATATTTCTGTAAAATAGACGGTTTTGAGGCATCTGATTTTACTTTGTCCACAAGCTCATATTGCTCTTCGAACGTTATACACTTCCTCTTGTTTTTCTTTGACATTTTTGTAACGCATAACCGAAAAACTGAAAGCGAACTGAAGCGAACTGACGAAATAATCCGGTTGGGGTACTGCCTGCTTTGTCGCTACGCTACTGCGTAATTGTGCCACGCTCGCCGCGCCACTTTCCCTGCCCTTCGAACCCCTCACCGACAAATGCGGGCCGGCTGAAATTCTCGGAAGGGGGTAAATTAAGGGCACTCAAATGGAGGTTCCAGTGTATTTGTTTTGAAAGTGTATATTTGCATTGAAGTTAGTTGCCTTTTCAGAAACGATGATCTTTAATCATGAAAAATTATCAAGCAATATTATTAGTTAATTTTAGAAACAAATTATATAAACAAATACAAGTGCACAGTGGTCATATTTATAGGCAGAAGGAGATTGTTTTTTTTTCTTACAATTATCTTCAAATTATACTGCAAGCTATGATTACTGATGAACATTTTTTAATATTATAAACAAACTATAGACATTGTGTATTTGTTTTTATACTTTCTTCATCAATTAACAAATAGTATTGGATCACCAAAATTCATCAGTAAGAATCACAGCCAATATAATTGGAAGTTAAGTGAACGAAAAAAACGATTGGGCTAGAATTTTCATACCAGGGTTCTTCATGAACATACAATGTTATTTAGTCGATTATTTCTACCGCAAATAAAAATTGTTCAATTCATTCATTTTTAATGGCCTCACAGAGGGCAACCTACATGGGGCCTCTGTGGTTGAGCACGTCGAAAGTATGTTCGCCCTCCTTGTTCTGCAAAGTGGCAAACTACATTGGGCCTCGGGAAGGCCAACAGGAAATTTCCAAAAAGGGCTAGGCTGTAAAGGTGATTAGAAATAGTTACGTTTAATTTCTGATTGACATACAATTTACGTTCATTATTCTACAATACAGTTACTTTTGCACATATTAAATAAAAATTTGATGACTGTTGAATACGTCTTATTTGATTCAATTCAATTTTACATGGTAGAATAAAAGTTTTTATTTATTCTATAATACACATAAATGTGAAATTTTCCTGTATATTTGAATTTTGAAAATCAAATTTCAAAGTAAATATAAAGTAATTTAGTAAATTGATGTAACAAATAAGTTCGAAAAACATTAAGTATTATAAGTATTGCGTATTATGTTAGGTATACCATTTTTTTAAAATTAGGCCGCAACCAACTTCGTTAAAGTTAAATGGAAGGACCCATGAAAAAGAATTAATTAATAAGAAAAAGATACGAAAATAAAGTTGGATAAACTGTTAAGGGGTATCATATACTACTTATACTGTGCTTTTGTAAAAGATAGTACAATATTGTACTAAAATAACCACTATCACAAAAATCATTGCCCTTAATACTTAACACTATGTTATTGGAAAATATCAAACAGTACTCTATTATGAAATACTATCATAACCAACGACATTGATTTTCAGATAATGCGTACACAGTATAAACATTATTTTAATAGAAAAGATCTTTGTGGAAAAACTTTTTTGCAATTCCTAAGGGTACATATATAAATCACATATAAATAATGAACCTAAACTTGGGGGTTAGCGCGCAGAGGCCACCACCCCTGGTAAATTCAAAATAATTCATCAAATGTTTACTGGGATAAACAGAGGTATTACCGATACCCTAATTCAAGAACGACACACAGGAATAATTACATTTATTGATAAATTGCGTGCTTTAGAACAAATGCAAGTTTATGTAAATGGAAGATCGAGTCAAAACCTACATATTATACGATTAAATGAGGATATTTTTTTTATGGACAATGCTATTAATTATTTTAACATGCGTCTGAGATGCAATTATCTGTACCCTACCCATTTTATCTTTATTAACAAAAATTTCATCCTCCAGTGCATTTGAAATAAATAAAATAAATTGATTTATCGTCTTAAAAAATCATGTAAAGATTTCAAACTGTCTCTAATACGTAATAACTTACTTTTGAAACAAATGTTGTTGGGTCCATATAACCTGGAATGCCGTACACAGAACCATCGTCAATGTCCTAAGGAAAGAGAAGCTTCATGGTTATTAATTGTAGCTTTAGAGTTAGAAACTAGAGTGTTTTATAATACAAAATTAGCTAAAAATTTAAGAATGAAAACACGGTGAAGACCAGAAATGAAATTTTACAGGATGAAAACAAAATTTTTTAGTGACAGGTTTCCAAGTACAAAATCCTGAGAAAACTACAGAAGCATGTGACTATCAAAAACTATACCTTGAAAATGTACACACAGTAAGAAAAAATGTGATCTGAGTGGGAAGGGTAAAACATAATGATCTTTACCGAGTTGTCTGTTACATCTGAGAAATTTTTCAATTAATTAAATTCGAGGGGATTTATTCAATTGATCAATTGCTGAATGATTAAATAATACATACTTGTTTGCAAGTACTGATAATTTTTATGGGTCAATTTCCTGCCGTATCATTTCAGGACTTTTCTAAATGCCGCAGCGCTTGAACCATTTTAGTGTTAAGGTCAAATGATATTTTGACACATGATTATATGTATAAAGATCGCATATAAATTTTGTTGGTGTGTGTGTATTGTGTAGTGTGATATTTGACGATACTTTACATTACCAAATTTATGCTGCTACGTTGACAATTTCTCCTAGTCCGAATGATTACACTTACACTACTCTCGTCTGAGAGACATAACCTTCAATTTTAATTCAGATTTGTCACTTTATTTAATTAATTATTAATTTAATTAATTAATTTAATTAATATTATCCTACGGCGGGGCTTTCTTTCCAGTCTAGGAAGTATTTACTTCCCCACAAAAATGAATTTTATGTTTGTCACATTCTTTTATCAAATGTTGGGATAAAATCCCTGGATAAAATGTGGCGACGTAAAAAAACCGATATTTGGGATATTATCCCACGGCGGGGCTTTCTTTGCAGTCTAGGAAGTACTTACTTCCCCATGTACTTTTGAATTTTATCTTTTTATTTCAAGTCAGAAAGGGGAATTAGGAAACAAAAGTTGAAACAACCTAATTCGCAGCCGAAGCTGAAACTGTCTCCCAAAACCTATCGTCAAGCAATAGCGGAAACACTGTTTCGATTTTCTAAATTTATTTTAGGTCAGACCGCGAGAGGAAAATCCAACTAGCTGAGTTTGAAAACAAGCGCGGGTTACTTCCGACGGATTGCCAACTGGTCACGCGGACGCAGGTTTTGGGAATAAATTTATGATGGATTAGAGTTCCTGTCGTAAACTCTGAATCGATAGGTGGGGGAGGCACTGCTTTTAGCAGCCGAACACCTGCGGGCGAGCAATCGACTTTAAATTGCAAAATTGCAATTTCCACGCCCGTTCAGTGTTCCTCCGCGGTACTACTTCCAATTTTCCGATGACCTATCATTTATGATTTCACTCGTTTCTAAGGTTTATTGAATTTGTTAATTTTGCAACTACTTCATTCTTTTCCACGAGGCTATAGAAGTTGAGAGATTCGGAATTTCGCTGATTGTAGCCATTCCAATTTATATAATGTCCTATAATCCTCATATAGGGTTATTATTTATTAAAGGTACAGATTATTTCTTTAGGGTTTTGTAGATGAAGTTGTACCTTAATTAATAATTTATTGCATTCATTGTTGTTGCTAACAATTATTTATCGAGTGATAGCGTAAATGGCATCGATTTGGCGTAGTGCTTGAATTCTTGTATTTGTGTTAGATTTATCAATTTATTTAATCTCGCTTCGTCTGACGTTCACGGTGTCTTATAACACTTTACTTTTAGCATTTAAATACATCTAATATAAGCTATTCTGAACCTTTCATTAATTGTTCTCCGTTTCTTTAATCCCTTTCTTCCCTAATTCCCCCTTTAACTAGTGATAATTCACTATTTTACCCTATGGTGATTTGTGTGAGTGTGTACATGTACCAGCAGGTTGGTACTATTTTAATTATTCCCTCAAGAATTTCGAACGCTTTAACAAATTATTTGAATATTAAAAAGTTAACGTCTCTCTCCGAGAATCCTTTTCCCATCAAAATACTAAAAATATTTTCGTAAAAATAGCAACTGGAATGCTGACCGCCCGATTTAAACTATCCAGACATTGAACATTCTAATTGCATTCATTTTCACTGACCCTAAAATATAATTTCCATCAATACTTTCACGCGAATAATACAATAATTTGATTCAGCAAAATTCTACTTCACCCACCCTTGATTTAATAGCTGGAAGTAATCTTCAGGGTTGTTTTTTTTTTTAAATATCCATAATCAACATGTCCTAATTTGTGAAATATTACATGAATTTAGTTTAAGAGATCGATATTTTCAAGAATATTCCAAGAAATTCATGTAAGAATTCCAGTTTGAGAGGTCTGTGCACAACGCAGGATGTCATAATGATTGTTTGTAGATTATTATATTGTTCGTTTAGTACCATTTGATCAGAGTTTAAACAATTTTTGGTATTGTTATAAAATTGTTTAAGTGTTGTAGTTTGCAAATACTCTCCTTTTTTGGTTTATTACATTTTTTCTTTTGTTTAATTGATTGATCTTGTTGTTACAATTAATAAGAGAGCCACGCATTTTCGAGAACTTTAAATGTGATTTCCGGTTAAGATCCGGTTTCATTTTAATTTCCGGCTATATATCGGTTTTCGTGGTTAGCAACAACCTGAATCAATTATTCGATAGAGCGGATAATTTGAAGATTATCATTTTTGAGCTTATCATTTTTTGTTGTTGTTTATTCTTTCAGATTTTATTGATTCATTTATTTTTTTTCTAACGTATTCTATTAGTAACGCGTTCTTAAATCTTCAAAAGCCTTCTCCAAGATGATTATTGGAAATTTCTGAAGGTTCTGGTGATTTACAGGTGATTTTTGCATTTATTTTGAAACCCGCTACAATATGTGTTCTTTTTATCAGGAATTTCAGTTTTATGTCACATTTTTGAAATCGCTAACTTTGAATGTCTCGAATTCAAACTTGCTTACTGAAGTCGAATATTTCATTTGAAATTATTTAATTTTCAACTTATTCAATTCAAATTGTTCAATTTTAAACGCTTTCAATTTCAAATTATTAAATATAAGAATATTAAAATAATTGAGGAAAATTAATAATACATAGAATAATAATAAATAAGATAATAGATAAATAGTTATTAATATTAAATTTTACCATTAAATATTAAATATTAAATCATCAATAGCCGAATTTCTCATTTTCAAATTATGTCATTTTTCAACACTGTCAATTTAAATTGTTTAACTTTAAACACTGTCAGTTTCAAATTATTAAATACTAGCATTAAGATACTTGAAGAAAATAAATAAAACATATCATAATAAATAAGATAATAGATAAATATTTATTGATATCAAATATTATTATGGAATATTAAATATTGAATCATTAATTGCCGAAACCTCCCCTTTTTCTTATTTGAAATTATTCAATTTTCAATATTGTCCATTCACATTGTTTAACTTTGAGTGCTTTCAGTTTCAAATTATTCAATATTGACTGTTTCAAGTTAAAACTTACATAAACATAAAGACTCACTTTGAAGTGGTACCATCTGAAACGATTTAAACTTAAGGTCGTCCTTTGATAGTTGAATGTAAATTTGTTTAGACCTTAAGGTTTTTATTTTGATATAGTACCATCTGAAACGAATTAAATTCACGTGCTTCAATTTTATTGAAGTCACAACTTTGGTTGTGGTCTGACAATAGGGGATTTTGAAGGCCACAGCTAAATATAGATTAAATTAGGGGATATAGGTACCGGTCTGTGAGGCCTGAATAATTTTTAATAGAATTTGAAATCTAAACAATACGTTTAATTATGAGTCGATTACTTTGTACTTTCTTCAAATTTAGAATTAGTTTACAAAATTTCAACACGACGTTAACATCTGTTCAAATTTTTCATGGAAAAGTCTGTAAAGTCTTCAATGTTAAATGGATTTAGCACCGTTTCGTAAAATAAGTTATTGTTCCTCTTCTAATACTTGAAGTACAATTCAAGTTTAAAATTCACTAATTGATTGAATTTTACCTTTTATTAACTAAAACCTCCCTTTTTCTTGATTGTTACTAGTTCCCCTGGACCAAGATGTGGGAGAATTAACGATGGTGGGGTAAACATTTCAATCAAGGTGAAATCCATCACGTACACTGGGACCTGGCTACGCCCCAGTGAATCCGAACATCCCGTCAGCGTCACTCGGCCAATTTGACAACGCATAATTCCTACAATTTCATTATTATTATTATATTTTTCTTATTTTCTTTCTTTTTACTATCTTCCCCTCCATTTTTTATTCTGCTAGTATTCTCAATTCTTGCAAAATATAACTCTTATTACATATGATTCCTTATTTTCTTCTGCGACCTTTCCTAAACTAGATTAAATCCCGTTTCACAAAAGTAAATTTAGAAAAAGTAGAACATAGTTTGATCCTTCTTTCCCCTTTTTGTTTTTGACCCTCACGCTACGTTTACATTTTGGCACGGTACCATGCATTAAGATCGTTGCGCGTTGCCTTTATTGTCGCTATCCTTCTCGTGAGTGGGTGAGATCTCTGCCGATTCTAGCACTACTAAGGTGGTGCTTGTTCCTGATTCTTCTCCTCTTCTTCTCTCAGTTGGAGCGGATAGTCTGGTGTCCTGCAGGGCCCGTCGTGAAAGTAAGGTTGGTAAGCAATTTGATAGCGAGCGGTGGTCCACTCGTTTGGTTAGAGTATTTTCCTCGACCTTCAGTCGAATTGCCTTCGGTGCGTCCCTTCTTACAGGTGTCAAATTCCCTGGACTGGTGTACGAGTTCTTCGAGGTTGATGATGGGCCTCCTGACGTGCATTTACAAATTTTTCGTCCTATGCTAGAGCTCAGGGTAAGTAATTGTTTCTTCATTGCGTATATTATGAAAATGATTACCAAGACAGCAACTTCCCCTATAGTACTATGTGTGAGGACATAGTGGTTTTTTTACATTTATTTCATTCCGGCTCAAGGCATTCAATTGACGTTCTGAATTAATTCAAAAGATATCAGTTGCCTGGCCCTTCCACGTAGTCGGGGTTTCCATTCTTTGTGTAGATTCCCGTGGCAATCCTTCTGTAAGGGAGGGATAACTCTTCAACCTTGGGCTTATGATGTCCAACTCTAGATTAACGAGAGGTTCATATATATATATTCCTGGGGGTCCTCACTTATCATTATAGCTGAAAACGTCACTTCTTCTATCCTTAACGTACATCCTCTCTTTAGCTGGATTAGGCCTATTCCGCTTAACAGGACTGTATTGATTAAGTTGCCATTACAGGAAATAGAAGCAGCCTCGGGTGTCATTAAAGAATACAATCACCCTCCAAGAGTGGATATTGAGATCCAAAATGGTCGGGGATCATATGAGATTCTGATGTCGCATCCTCTTAAGGCTTCCAGGGTTGCTTGTCGCAGGAGCTCGACTTCACATTGCGGTCTCCTGCCGATATCATAAACAGGCTGCACGGCATGGCAAACGTATCGTCAATTGAACAGCTGGCATTTCCACAGGGCGACCTCTGTTAGCTGGATATAATTCCGTTGATCTTCGTTGAGGGCCAAGTAAATGGTCCTAGGTAAGATGTAGGCTCGGCCTGTCCCATTATTTAGTATTTTCTGGTTAATGGGTACCTGGTGCAAACGGTATAACTGATATCTTTTCCTTTCCAGCAAGGGGATGTCCAATGCAGCCATCAGCTTTCCTTTGTGCTGCCTAATGGAGACAGCGGAGATGTGGACCGAATCCGGCAAGTTCACGTCCGGAAGAGCGATGGGAAATTCCAGAGCAAGAACATGATCCTGTGCTTCCCTGGCTATAATCATCAGCTGCTAAGATGAGATCAAAGAGGGATGCAGCCTTCCTTCGCGTGCGGCTCTAACCAAAGAGTCTACCTGCTTGAAGGACTGGGTTGAGGTATCCAGATTAAACTCCAGAGCGGTAACTAATTGCTCTAAAATTCTGGTATAGTTCTGCCTGGCTATACTTTCATATACGGTTAGGATTTTGTTGGCATTTATAGTCATCTCGTGCCGTAATTATTTTATCTCTTGTTTCCTTTCTTCTTCGGCTAAATGAAGCCTTTCCAAATCTGAACGAACCAGGTGTGTTTGTTCGCCTACCAGCTTGGAGATATTTTTTTGTGAGGCATTCAATTCAATTATCGCTTCCTCATATCGTTCCTCGTCCTCATAATTCAAGATTCCCATTGTTGGTCCTGCTATCTTCCCGACAAATCCGAACCAGGGGATGGTTCGGCGACGTCTGTGTATACTTTCAGGCAATGTGGGGGAGGAATGTATGTCCGTATGGTGGGATAACTCCTGTAGAGATCGTTGGAATTCCTGCAGTAATTGTTCAGCGGCAAGCATCTTTTTTTTGTAGCCGTTGGTAGCTCATTACCATTCCGCATTCTTGTTCGAATGTAGTTTTAAATTGAATATACGTAGATTCAAGTTTTTCGGATATCTCCTGGATTGAAGTCTGCAATTTGATGATTTCCAGAAACACGGTGGCTCTCCATATCCCGGCTGCGTGTTGCGCCTGGGCTAACCGTTCATAATATAGCCCCGTACTTTTTGACAGCCCAGTAATTTGGAAGGTGCTGGAAGTCTCCTGGGCTTGGAGGGTTTTCCGGACGACCATTTGCCATTCTAGGAGTGCGAGGAAACAGTGGCACTTCATGGTTAACCTGAAAAATACACATATAAGAAATTGTCTTCCCCTAAGGTAGTATGTTTTACTGCCGCAGTGAGCCTCTTCGAGCCAGCATGTCCGCTTGCTAATTACCATAACATCCATTGTGTGCGGGCTCATAACACCATTGGACCTCTGGCAATTCGAGCGCATTTTCCATCCTTTCAAACTCAAATTTGTTCGCAACAGGCTTATCATGCGCTCACCAATTTCTAGATTCCCATTTCGGTAGCCACTGTGTCATTCCATTGATTCGTGTACACGTGTACATACCCATCGGTGTCGGTTCAAAATCCGTCCTCCCCAATGCGTACAGATTTATCTAGTCATGAATACGCCAGTTTCAGTGTGTCCGCATGTTTTGAAAGATGCGTTCCATCGCTAGCTTCTAATCTAACATTATGTCCCTCTGAGATACCTATGACTTTGTAAACGTTATCTCCGTAGTATTTGTCTAACTTCCCTTGCCCAATTTCTTTCTTTACGCGCACGAAATCTCCTATTTGCGCGATTAAGGTTTTGGCTTTTCGATCGTAATATCACGGCGATACAGTACTTGCTTAGATGGTCTTGCATTGTTAATATGTGTCGGTTGCCATCGGGAGTTGTGGGCAATACTTCTACAGTATCAAGGGAGATTTTATCGAAAGTATTCAGGGGTGTGTACGAGATGAACATTGGTTCGCGGTTATTGACACGCGTGATTTTTTCTTCCGCGCATTTTGGGCACTTCCGAATAAATTCTATTACATCCTCCATAAGTCTAGGCCAGGTAAATCACGTAAATCGTCAGCAATTGCCTGAGCCACTCGGATCGCAACGTTGCCAGCGCTTGGATTTTGATTGAGTTCCTGTCTATTAACCCTCGTGTTTGACTGAAACCCTATGTCAGCTCGTGAGCTGTACATCTTCGCTACCGATAACGCGTTAAGGTCCGTATGACCGTGTGGCTGGTGACTGTGAATGTTGTCATCGTCAGCATTTCGTTGGTTCTGGTTACCATTGGAGGGAAATGCGTTTTTCTCATTTGGGTGGTCTGGGTTACGGTGGTTCGACACAGTATCTCTGATACCGTTATTCATTTTGGCAACTGTTGATGGTACGGTCATCTGTTTATTAGTCAGGGCTAAGTTCATTTAGTAATTGCGTTAGGTGCTCTATAACGAAGCACCCCACAGTTCCTCTAGTATGAACCAGTTCGAAGGAGTGGTGGGCGGGTAGCAGTAGAGATGACTTGAACCCGAAATTCTACCTCACGGACTTCGATGTTCACGGTCCCTATAGTACGGAAAACTAAGCCTCCCTCTGCGACAGCACGTACTTAAAGTCTAAAAGGGTCGGTCAAGATTGCTCTTTTTCTGAGCAATATTTGCTTTAATGAGTTTATCGGCTTTTTCGAGAATTGTTTCGAAATATCTTGAAAAATCTGCGAATGTATTTTCCGGAAGGGTTTCACATGAACTTGAAGTGGAAACGGAATGAGCGCTTTTTTCGATACCCGAATTTAATGGAACAACGGTAATTTTTTATTCATCTACTAGGCTTGCTAGTTCGACTCTTCATTTCCGTTGTTTTCCTGCACGGTGTTTACTTTTGAGTAAACTTACACGGGTAGATGCGGAATTATCCATAATGAATTTGAAAATTCATTTTACCGTAATCCCAAAACTTTACATGTTTTAATTTGTAATGGTTTTGAGTTTTTAGAAAAAAGTTACCCTGAAAAACTGCAATTTTGAATTATATGATTGAATCAATTCGAGGCCCAGTTATGAAAGCCCAGGATTTCAATTCAATTTTATTATTCTAAAATATTCAGATTCATTTGGATAATGGAATAGAGTTGTTCTTTAATTTTCTAAAAATTCTAGAATTATTCAATTGAATTAATTCGGGGCCCAATTATGGAAGCCCAGGATTTTAATTCAATTAAATTCTTTTGTTCAAGAATTTTCATTTGAAAATTAAAATAGTACAGGAAATAATAAGTAGATTATTCTGGAACTGAAAATTTTGAATTGTTTGACTGAATTAATTTGGGGCCCAATTTTGAAAGCCCAGGATTTTGATTCAATTAAATTCTTTGGTTCAAGAACTTTCATTCGAAAATAAAAATTAACAGGATTTTATTAACTGTTCCATCGAGTCTAAAAATTCCTCGGAAGTTTGTGCTGGCCGGATGACAGGTACAGGGGCCGGAGTTGGAACTTGATTTTCTGTCGGTACTACAATTATTTCCCGCACTGAGTTAGGGACTGCGCGGGCAATGGCACGTTCGTATCGTGCTCGAACCTTTTTACCCCCACGATGCTTGGATCTACGGACCTTTTGTTGGCCAGGCATTGGTGGACAAGGTTTATAACATAGTGTATAAGATGTATTGCGATAGCGTGGTGTTCATTAAGTTTTTACAACTGCGCATTCTGAATACTTTTGATCAATTGCAATTTCAAGTTCGGCCTATTGCATAATTGCAAGGCCTGTCGTCAAAATTGAAATTGTTTTATTATTTAGAACGTCCTGTTGGTAACCCTTCTAAATGAACTTACTTCCGCTAGTGTGTAATTTAAAAAAATTTGTTTGGTAAGGAAAACAAAAACTGTTTTAAACAATGAAGTAGTTGTTCTAATAAATTCTCAGAAACAACTAAAATCGAAGCTGGAAGCGGCCCATTTAAGGCCTGCATGCAACTCAGACTTTCCTTGTTAAAGGACAGTTTTTTTGTTTTTTTTTTTCTTTCTATTTTACCACATCCAAACAATGCAAGTCAACAACATTTAGTGAAAATTGATCCCACCGCTGCCACCAATTACTTGTTACATCCGAGAATTTATTTAATTAATTAAAGTCGAGGAAATTTATTCAATTGATCAATTGCTGAATGATTAAATAATAAATACTGTTCTGCAAGTATTGATAATTTTTATGGGTCAATTTCCTGCCCTATCATTTCAGGACTTTTCTAAACGCCGCAGCGCTTGAATCATTTTAGTGTTGTAGTAAAATAATGTTTTGACACATGATTAT
>JAUMHM010083631.1:0-13137 GCA_032362435.1 Melikaiella ostensackeni
CGATTTGGCTTTCCGTCCTCCCGGTTTTTTGAAAAAGACTTGATTGGCCAATCAGGTTCGACCAGTCCCCACGGTGGACGCTCTGGCCAATCACAGGCATCGCAGAGAGTATATATAAGAACAACATAACCTGAACCTTCAGTTTCAGGTGAGCCCTGAAGAAGTGAACTGCAATGTTCACGAAACGTCGGCAAGATTCGTAGAATTGCACACGATTAAAACCCGAAGCATCCACTTTAACCATAATGAATCATCGTGAAAGCATTAAATTTATTATGAACTCGAATTCTTGCTTCTTTGATTGATTCCATAAAAATGAAGTTTTTTTTTGAAAATGACAAAATGACGGCTGTTTTGATAAAATTCTTGAAAATGCAGTATCTCAAAGCCCCCATTTTTTCAATTTTAATTTTTTTTAGAGAGATTGATGGTAATATGAATTTTACATATGTCTTGAGTTTTGTTCGTGGTAAACCACTACCGAGTGGTTAATCACTCTTGCAGAATGGTGTACACTCTCCGCAATATTATGCAATCTCATGCAATCTCCATAAAATCTCGAGCCATCTCTATGAAATTTCGTGCAATCCCATGTAATCCTTTGCAAACGCATGCAATCCTTTACAATTCCTCATGGTCCCATGCAATCTCGATGCAATCTTATGTGATCTCTATAAAATCTCGGACGATCTCTATGAAATTTTGTGCAATCCCTTGCAATCTTTCACAATCCCTTGCAATCCCGCTTTACGAAAAAATATCATAGGAAGTTCAGTATAGATCTATAATGATATTCTTATAACGAATTTCTCATAATTCTTTCGCGATTCTGGAAAAATCATTATAGATAATCATTATAAGAAAATCATCATGAGAAGATCAGTATAGAAATGAATAATGTTAAAAAATTAAATAGAATTGCTCGTAAGAAAGAGAATTTACAAACGAATGATTTAATTATTTACTCAGCATAGCATTTCAAATTATTTTTAGGAAATTCCAAAAGAGTTGAAAGATTTCAAATACATTCAATGGATTTCAACGAATTTCAAGGAATTCCAGATAGTTTCCACAGATCTCAAGCGATTTCGTCAGATTTCATGAAAATTTCAGGAGATTTGAAATGATTTTAAAGATTTTTAAACGTGTCAGGGGATTTTGAGGATTTCGAGGGACTTTCATGAATTTAAAGAAAATAAGGTTGTGTAAAATGATCGAAATTTTGATTTTTTTTTAAATTGCTTTAAAATGTTCTGAATTTAATACAAAATCTTCTTAGAAAAGTTTTAGATCGATATTCAATGTGGTTCTCGAAATATTGCCCAAAAGGTCGATTTTTTTTGTCTTTAAACGCGTTTTTTTTCGAAATAGCATTTTTCGAATTTTCGAGCAGGATATCTCAAAAAATACTCGTTCGGTCATGCTCTAATTTTTTGTACATCTGTAAAATACTGATAACATCTATTTTAATCTACAGGTTTCGAAATATTAAGTAAAAACCTTGAAAAAACAAAATGTATGAAGCTCGAAATTTTTACCGAAAAATCGCTCTTTTTCATAACTTAAAATTTATTATAAGTTTTCAATATTTTGTACATTTTATAGGTTTAACTACGTATCGTACTCTTAATTAAAAAGTTATTTGAAAATATTAGCGACGCTGATTTCTCCACCACCTTGTTTTTAAAGAATAAAAAATAAAATGTTCGCACTCAAAACATTGTTGTTTTTAAGACCTTTATACTAAGAATGTGTCAAATTTAAAATTCCTTTGAAAAAAAAACAATAATGAAAATTGCCTTATTTTCAGCCTTTCACACAACCTTTCCCCCTTAAGGCCTTAAAAAGGATTTTAGAGAGAAACATTTTAAGGGATTTTAGAGGATTCCAAAGATTTCCAAACGTTATCAAGGATATTGAGGGATTCCAAAGGATTTCAAGGATTTAAAAATTTCAAGAGATTTCGAAGAATTTTTTAGGATATCCAAACATTTCAATATATTTCTAGATAACTTTGGAAAATGAATTAAATTAAATTAAATTTCAAGGGTTTCAAATTTCAAGACATTAAAAAAATTTCAAGGAATTTCCAAGAATTTTGTAAGATATTCAGATCTAGAGAATGAAATTTCAAGCGATTCCTACCGATTCCAAAGCAAAGGTTTGAAGGGATTTTCGAATATTTCAAGGAATTTTACAAGAATGTCTTCTACTTATTTTAATTGATTTTCACGATTTCCAAAGATTTTGAGCGATTTTAAGGGATTTCAAGGAATTTCTAGAAAACTTTAGGGGATAAATTAAATCTTATTTCAAAGAATTTCTACGGATTCCAATAATTCCAAGGGATATGAAGGAATTGAACAAATTTCAAAGCATTCTAAAGATTTTAAGTTATTTTAAAGATTCCGAAGAACTTCAAGAGATTTCAACAATCTCAAGGGATCTCAAAGAATTTAGTACGATTTTCAGATATTTTGAAGGACTTGAAAAAAAAACTACAAGATTTAAGGGATTTTATGGGACCTCCAAGTATATCCATGATTTTAGGGGATTTCACAAATTCCAAGAGATTTCTAAAGAAATAAATTCTAGAAAACGAAATTTCAAAGGATTTCTAGCGATCTTGAAGGTTTCAAGAGATTTAGAGGTATTTTGAGGAATTTCGAAGATTTCTAGCGTTCTGAACGGTTTTTTTGAGAGAACTTTCTTGAATGAGTTAAATTCACTTTTCAGTCAAGGGATTTCGAATGATTTCTACGTATTTGAGTAGATTTTACGATTTGAAAAGATTCTAAAGTATTTGAAAAGATTTCGAAAATTTCTAGGGCTGTCACAAAATTTTGTGGGATTCCTAAATATTTTGAGGAATTGAAAAGAAATTCACAAGATTTGAGGGACTTTATAGGACCTACAAGTATTTCAAAGATTTTAGGTGATTTTACAAATTTCAAAGGATTTCTGAAGAACTTCACGGAATTAATTCAATTTATTTTATTTTCAAGGGATTCCAGATGATTACTACAGATTGCTAAGTATTTTAAAGACTTCAAAGAAATACAGAAGGGGTTAAAAGATTTAAAGGGAATTGTACGGATTTTAACAGATTTCAGAGTTTTTATTTGAAAAATTTCCAAAGGTATCAAGACAGTTCAAGACTCCAAAGGGTTTTCATGGATTTCAATGAAATTTTAAACGATTTGGGATATCACGGTAACTCACAAAATTTTCTGTGTAAATTTTATTTGTGTAGAATCGCTATTTTTCTGTACTTCCATTTGAGATTATGAGTTTTCTGAAATAATTCATTCCTATGTAGTTTCTCTACTTCTTACAATAATTTCTTCAATATTTTTGTATTATTTATTCCAACGCTGATTATCCTCTGATCGTTTTCTATACAAAAATTTTCTCTCATGAATTTCCTATAATCCATGGAATCTTTTGCGATCTCATGCAACATTTTTCAGGCACATATAGTATATGCAATTTTGCAATCCAGTGTACGCCAAAAATTAGAATAATTGACCCCTCAACCACTGCTTAAAATTGACCAAAATTATTATTGAAAGAAATCGAAATTTATGTTCTTCTTGGAAAAATCACTAGCCAAAATGGAAAGATGTGAAGAGGATAATGTTGTTTGGTTTCGGATAATTACTATAAAAATCATATAGCGTCTCTCTCGCTGTCTTGATCTCATTAACTATTCTGTACTGATTATCCTTTTGTTTCTATTTTGAAAATATTTGTGTTTTTTTTTCACTGTAAGATTACATATCCAAATACCATATCATTCTGAAACTATGACTTAGGTTTTTATTGAAATTTGACATGATTTGAAATGGAATTGGTCATATATTTTTCTTAATTAAGAGTAACCCAAGAAAGTATGAAAATATAAAACTAAGAGGTCAAGGAATGTATTTGCGATGGATCTGAATTTTACACGTTGCTAAAGGTCGCGTGACAAGACATGCAACTATAATAAAACAAAAAAATCAAACTTTTCAAAAAATATATGCCGAAAAGATTAAAAATATTTTAAAATATGGTAAAAGTAACTATTTTCAGGATTTATTTGACTTTGACTTCAGAGTTTCAAAACATTATCTCATTTTATAGTATGATAAAGTAATATGGACCGTTATCTGGAAATTTAATTAAAAAATATCGCGCAAAATTAGTGATCATTATTTACTGTTACTTGAAATTAACGTTGTTATGTAAATCAATTTTTAACAATACTAAAATCTTCTTAAGTATAAAATTAACAATTCTAGCTCATTCCTAATTAGAATCGGTTGGTAATTTGATGCATGAATTTTTATTTTGGATTATCTACAATTAAACTCAGGAGGTGAAAATCATTTACTGATTAGAGTATTCTATGATGAGGTTCGCTTTCAGAAATTCTTTTACTGATTTGTAACTTGGGTTCGTTGTGACAGAACATAGTAGTTCAGAGTGCCAAAATCGCGAAAATGCTGAAAATTTTCATTTTATAGCTTTGAATTCCAATTATGCACGAAATATGAGTCCCAAATTTTAAGAATACCACTGCATAATAAGAAATATACCTAATCGTACAAAGCAAATAAAACATAGCAAAGCAAAAACATAGCAAAGCTAAGATATTGATCCTCGTGTTACATATTTTGCCATCGCATTATCAATTTCCTTTTTTTTTTTTGATCAATTGATATACAGGTATGTTATGTGTGCACATTCGATGCTTCTCCCCTATACCGGCATCTGAAAAATATTTCTGATGAAATATCGAGTTATATCACACATTAATAACAATTACATTCCTAATTACTTTGCATGCAAATATTATGCTTAAAGCATTCCTCTCAGCAATGGCTAACGTTTTAACAACATTTTTCTCTATATTCTCTTTTTCCGTGTTACCATACGTGCAAGTGATTGCAATTATTTCAATATTCCCTCCATGAGCAGCTTCATATTCCACGCTGAGCAAACAAACTAAGCATGTTATTGAAAAATATAATGTGTACTCTTTGCATCTTAGACAGTTGAGATTAAATGATAAGATTTGTGAGAAGTGAGCTATTAATACTCATTCAAATTCAACTGAATTTCAGCAATATAGGTAACATGATCTATTCTTAATTATGGCAACAATTTTTTGGTCTAAGAATAAGAATTAAAATAAAGTTAATTATTATTTTATGAGTTTTTTTTACACGAACAGATAAAATAAAGTCGGTTCCTATTAGCCAAAAATCTTTTAAAGCATTTTGAAAATTTGTTTGAGAAAATTGAACCTGTTTTGGATCACCTTACATTTTTCAATTATCATAGTTATATCACACATACTTTTTATAAATGTTATACAATACATCTATATAACAGTTACAAGCAACTTTTGTTTAAGGTATTCTTCAAAAAGACCCTCCGGGATCTGAAAAATACTTTAATAACTTTGCTTTGAAAAGTTCCAAGTCATATTTCTAAATTATGTTTGCATTTTGTGGCTTTCGACTTAAATTCCAGTAATCGCCAAGAACTGAGTATAGAGTTACCTTTCCAGGGTCAGAGTCTAGAGCAGTTTCCCAATAAACAATACAATAATATAATAAACTACAATCAACTACAAATGCAATAAACTGCATTGGTGTTTAATAGAATTCCGTTCTACGAAACTTCTTTCTCGATCAGCAACAAAGTCAAATTCAATATCAGGAATTTCATTTTCAATGCCAGAAATACTCGAGTCCATGATAATTACTCCATCCACATGTTTCATAAAAGTTGAATCGAGTTATATGGCCAGGGCTGAATTTGTTAGAGATCTAAGTAAATTATGCCTCTTTCCCCTCGAAAATGTAGACAATTTTTGTTCTGAAGGATATACAAAATTCGTTGTATAAATAATGTTGTAAATTATCAACAATTAATAATATAATTGATATATCATCACATATCATATTTTGAGTTATACAACCAGTATCACGAAAAATGTGTCTCGGGTCACTTTGCACCGCTTTACTGAACAATACATTTAAAAATTATGTCAGTTTTTTCCACGTGTTCATTTTTCAAAATTTTTCAGTGTGCTCCGATATTTTGCACGCGTAGTGAACATTTTTCTTATCAAAAATTCCGGTTTAATTGGGAAATGAAAATGTTATCCGTGAGGCTTTATAAATTAAAGAAACAAGTTCCGTGCTCCGTTTCCATGTCGGAAATTTATGAAAAGTTTCCAAAATTTATGGGAAGTTTTGGAAATTTATGGAGAGTTGGAGAAATTTAAGAAAAGTTTTCAAAAGTAATCGAAATTTTAGAAAATGGATGCAAATGTTTAAAACTTTTGGGAACTTATAATCGGTCTTATAATCGGTCAATAACCAGTAAAATACCTTGGGTTTGAGTCCCCAGGTTTTTCCAATTGCGCCTCTAGAAGCCCAAAAGGCTGCTTTGATCTTTTTTACTACCACAACAACATATAGTTTCCAGGTTAGTTGATGATCAAAAATGGTGCCTAAGTACTCAGTTGATGTGCAGAAGTCCACTTTTTGCCATAGAACTTAGGTTCCCTGAGATCAGGCAGTTTCTTGCGTCTCGTAAAGATCATGAGTTTAGTTTTAACCGGGTTGACAGATAAGCCAATTTTCAATAATGTTGAGATTGATAGAAACACCGAAATAGCTCGGACGTCGTTAAGCTCCATCATTTGAAGGCTTATCTTTCCGGAGAACCAGCACACTTACTCAAGAACATCTCGGTAACAAATGACAACTATCAACGAGCTTGACGGAATCTCCAATGTATAAATCCTTGCGCACCTTCCTTCAAAAAAAGGTCCGCACATTGGAGATTCTTGAAGCCAGTTCCAAATTAGCCAATCGACAGCTCTCAACAGCCAATAATCAAGTGGTGCATCACGCCACTCGCCCTATAGCTGAAGATCTTTTACTAAGAGCTATCGTGCGAGTCAAGGCTAGCAATGGCTCTTCGGTCTTGGTTCGTGCCTTATTAGATAAAGGATCGGATGTTTTTTTCATTTCAGAATCACTGGCTCAACGGCTCAAACTGTCTCGTGCTAGCTGTGATGTGGGTCTTCTATCCGTGGGTACCAATCGTCCTTCTTCTAGTTACGGATAAGTTTCTTGTGTTTTGGCTCCATACTTCGACTCGGATTTCGAATATCCCATTGAGGCTCTCGTTTTTTTTATCTTTTTCCATATGCCCCATGTTTCAAAAAGGGCAGTGGAGGTTAGCCTTATCTTTCAGGACTTCGCTCGGCCGTTCCAGACTTAGGAAGTACGAAAAAGCAAATTTCGTTCCAAATCTGTTTCTTCCAAAAATTCGCAAAGAACCTCCTACTGCTCCTGTTGCTCATCAGAAGACTTATTTTGGGTGTACCTTGTCCGGAGAAACTCTGGAAGATTCGTTGACGGAATCAAGAAATGAATCTACAACAGCTGTCGGTATGCACATCTCCGTGTTGAAAAACGTGACTTTCGATCTTCAAATATTCTGGGAGGATCGGGAGATTCCTTCAAAAATGGTCTTGATTCCGGAAGAACAAGAATCTAAGGATTTTTTCGTTTCAACTCACTCAAGCAATTTTGAAGGACTGGCTCCACTGATGTTTCATCGTATGAAGCGTCGCCTCCAGTGCAACCCTTCTCTCTTAGAAGCCTACGCTTGTTCCATGGTGGAATATCAAAATTTGGTCACATGATTTTGACCACCGAGTCGTCACGAAAATTCCTTTTTTTACCACATCATGGAGTTTTGTGCGAGATGAAATCCACGACCAAGCCTCTAGTAGTTTTTAATGGTTCTTAGCGTACAGAAGCAGGATTATCTCTTGATGAGTGTCTACACACTGGATCAACGACTCTTCCAAACTTGATGAACATCTTGCTGCGCTGGAGACTCTTTTGAATCGTTGTCTGTGCTGACGTAGAAAAATGTACAGACAAATCCTCGTACACCGTAATGATCAAGACCTGCAACTGATTCTATTTAGGCATTGACTAGAAGAATCGGTTCAAATCTTTCATTTCACGACGGTCACTTACGCATAGTCTTGTGCTCCCTTTTTAGCACTCCATTATCTTCAGCAACTAGGTTTCGACAAAGGTGATAAATATCTCCTGGCAGCAGCATCTATTTATCGGGGGACCTACGTAGTTAACGCAATCACCAGAGCTGCTAGCTTGGATGAGGCAATCGCTCTTCAGAATCATCTCCACCATCACTTTACGGCAGGCAGATTCCCGCTCCGAAAGTGGACGTCGAACGATTTTAAATTATTGGCAACCATTTTACTTGATCTTAAGGCTTCTTCTCAGCCTCTCAATCTTCAATTTTAGCAATTGTTTCATATGCTTTATGTCTCATATGCTAGGTGTGACCTGGGTTTCTGAACGAGATTTCTTTATCTTCAGATTGGATGTACCAAGTAATTCAGATGTCATCACTTAACGCTCAGTTCTTAGCCAAATAGCGCAACTCTTTGTTCCCATTTATAGTCCGATTATAGTGACAGCCAAGATATTCATTCAGACTCTATGGCTTTTGAAGATCTCATGGGACGATCATCTGCCCGAAGATGTGAAAAAGTCTTGCTTGGATTACGGAGCTGGTCTCCGAGACATTGCCAGCATTGAAGTTCCATTTTGGATGAGTTTACGTTCTTCTTCAGGGACTTATGAGCTTCACGGATTCAATGATGCTTCGGAGAGCCAGAGCCTACGGTAGAGAGATCTACCTACTGTCAATTTCAGCTCGAATTATGTGAAGCAGTTCTTCCGGTTCGATTGATGGATTACGTTCAACGTACCATCATATTGGATATTCCAGTTCATCTTTGGAGTGATTCAATGGTTACCTTAGCATAAATCCGAGGTCATGCTATCAAGTGGAAAACCTTCACAGCCAATCGAGTCTCGGAAATTTAAACAACTCTTCCATCAGTTCTGTAGCGTTACGTTCCATCACAAAACTTAAAGAAGATGGACATGGAGGAGCGAACCTTGGAGGTTCACACTGCATGTGTTGTTTCAATAATGTGGGTAATTTCTCATCGTAATTCCACATTACACAGTTTTCTCAGAGCTGCAGCATAGTTGCTACGATTCATTCAATATTGTCGTCGGCCATCTGAATTCAAGCCGGAGATTCTGTCTCCTTCAGAATTTTAATCAGCCTGTTTGGTATGGATTCGTCATGGGCAGTATTATTATATTCCAGCTGAATTCAAGGCATTGGAAACGAAGATTCCTCTCTCACCTAAAAGCAAATTGTATACCTTGACTCCACTCCTCGATTCCAATCAATTGCTTCGTGTGAGAGGTCGAGTCAAACATTAAATCCTCAGTCCAAGTAAAAAACATCTTCTCATCCTACCATCAGAATCAAGCTTAACTACACTAATCATAGCTCGTGAGCATCAGCGTCATCTCCAGGGAGAAGTTCAACTGACTCTCGCTAACTTGAGCCTTTATTCACAGATGTCTACCACGTTTTCGACTTCGAGTGGTTAGGCCACAACAACTTAAGGCAGATTGACCAGCGATTCGTTCCACACCAGCGCGAGCTTTTCTTCATTGAGGTGTGGACTATGCCGGACCTGTCTATCTTCGAACGACGAAAGGTCGTGGGAACAAATCCTACAAGGGCTACCTACATCGCAGTCTTTATATGTTGCTTCGCTCGAGCTGTTCATCTCGAGGCTGTGTCAAATAGACTTCTGAAGACTTCTTGGCGGCCTTTCGATGTTTCACATCTGGTCGAGGTATGTGTGCTACACTCTCCAGTGATTAGGGAACTAGCTTCATTGTAGCTGACTCTCAGCTACGATCTCTCTACTCCGACGCTTCTAAGGAATCTCAACTAATTGCTTGAATCATCGTATCAGGCAGGACTGAGTGGCGATTCGATTCACCAGGTGTGCCTCAATGAGAAGGTCTTTGGGAGACAGCTGTAAAGTCTGCTAAACATCATCTTAAGCGCGTCATCGGAGAACAAACCTTGACCTTCGAGGAAATGTCAACCTTCTTTACTCAGGCCGAAACTTATTTAGATTCTCACCACTTCAAGCCATGACCAATGACCTTGACAACCTTATGGCTTTGACTCCAGGACATTTTTTGATCAGTGAGCCACTTAATCACATCCCAGAGGCGACTTTGCTTGATTTTCCTACTACTGGTCTCTCTACCTGGCAATTTTTGCAGAAAATGAGAGAGCATTTCTGGCAACGTTGGACATCAGACTATCTGAAGAAACTACAACCTCACTCTAAGTGGAGAGCACCATACCCATCTCTTGAGATTGATAGTCTGGTTCTCATTCGTGATGAGAACTTGCCTGCTACCAAGTGGGCTCTAGGACGCACTATCTAGCTTCAACCAGGATCCGATAACCATGTTCGTGTAGTCTTCTTTCGAAAGGTGGTGTTCTCAAAAGGCCTATTGTGAAATTGTGTCTCCTCCCGAGAGAAGGGCCGCTGGCTTGCTTTCGTTGATTTGGAGGTCCAAGGGGTCAAGAGAGAGGCGCGTGAGCTCAGTGGAGTTACGCAGTTCCCCCTGATTGTATACGTCATACAAATTCTTGGAACGGAGTCATGGTAATCCGAGGCCATGCATTACATCATTAACTTTACCTGAGGTTCGAGAAAGAACAATTATTATTTAGCAAACATTATTCAAAACTTAATTTCGATTTGCTCGCAAACAGTGCAGTTGGCCTTCCGAGCAAACACATACTATTTTTTCAAACAACTGCTCGCGAAGTATGCTAAAAACTGGCCGATTCTATTCGTACACAGTTAGGTGTGGGCAAATAATTTCTGCAATAACATTTGAGAATTGCCACTTCACGCACGCTACATGATTAACAAATGGATTAAGAAAAGTTAGTCGACTTTTATGAGCAAGGCTAATTTTGTCAAAAGTCCAGGTGCAGTTATGCTCACTTCCCTGAAAACAATAAAAAAAAATTTCTCAAGATCTTAAGATTTATTTAGATCATAAATTTTTTTGTGAAAAATTACGAAAGAATGTCTTCTATTCGTGCGCTATCAGTATTTTAAAATTAAAATGCATAGCAAATTTCAGGGTCGTTATGATGTCGGGATAAGACAATGGAATATTAATTGAACATATATACGTAATTTAACCAAAAGAGCTACCTGCACGAAAGACAATTGTAGTTCAAACAGAGAAATACAGAAAAATCGAATCAATCCAACTAAAATATATTTGAATAAAGTAGTTTTTATTCTTAAAACAGCCAACTGTAACCTCGATTCTACGATTTTCATATATTTGAATTAACTATGTGACGTCATGAGTCTCAAATGTCATACATAGTTGAAACGTACGTATAAATTTTTGGTTAGTAAGGAATACTAAGTAAGTAAGTAATTCCAAAAGTTTAAAAACTAGTTTTGATATCAATTCCACTTACTTTGATTTCAAATAGGCCTTTATAATTTGTTTAATTGTGGGTAAACTGTTAAATCAATTGTAAACTGCAAACCTTCGTCAAAATTAATCCTATTTCATTAGCGCCATCTTCAGGGTTCCAACATTTTTAATTCAGCTATATAATATCTTTGTTTTGAAAATGTATGTTTGCGATTCATTAGCAATAATACTTGAAATAAATACTGCTGCAAATCCCTACATTAAACATTTTACCAATATCGTTGGTTGGTTTCTAACAGTATTTGTAGCTAGATCAAGGATAAATATCGTTGTTTTAGCTATAAATTTTTGTCCGTATGAATCTAATTTTATTAAATCTATTAAGGCCAAAGCTGCATGCCTAGATATATCAATTTCGACTGTGATTTTTCCTGTAAACTCAAAGTCTCCAAATCCATCATTTCCAAAAACAAATGGTTCTCTTCCCCACCGCATACTGGGATCTAGATAAATAATTTTAATGATAAATTCAATGTTATCGAACATTCATAATTACATTCCTGATGATTTTGTATGCAAAAAATTATACCTACATCATTCCTCTTCATAATGGTTAACGTTTTGAGAAAATTTTTCCCTACATTTTCTCCTCTCGTGTTATTATAGCGACTGTCCCGAAGAATAATTCACTAACAAATTTTTCCGAAAATAGAGCGTATCAACTATATTATGCTTCGCTAAAGTGTCGTATCTCCATTTGTAAATACATAGAGATGCGACAGTCTTGCAAAGTAGAATATACCATAGTTGATACGTTCTGTCTTCGGAAAACTTTGTTAGTGACTTATTCTTCGGGACAGTCGATAAGTGTGAGTGATTGAAATTATTTTAATATTTCCTTCATGAACTGCTTCATATTTGAGCACTAAAATAATCGCTAAAGCATTATTACTATGATGATTATTAAGAGTAACCGCGACTCGGTAAGGGTCCTTTGTTAAGCTTTAAGATTAGAATTTAGAAATAGATTTTTTTTAATTTTGAAGTTAACAGCGTAAGACATCCAAATTCGGAATCTACGAATTTTTACGATTTAAGGCGTATCCCAACCGATACATATTGTCTGGAAATTCCTTAAAAATTCTCAGACCCAGAGGAGCTTCAGAGATTCCTCTATATAAGTACCTAACCAGCACTTTGAAGATCCCGGTAGCCCTCATAAATTTTCTGAAGGATCAAAAACTTGGTTTCGCAAATACATAGAATCGAAATTTTTCTAAATAGCAAAGGAACTTTACAAAAGATGCCTCGACCAACTCAGCATCTGGCGTGCGAACCGAGCTGTGAACCAGGTAGAAAGCTGATTTCTATTTTACTCGTCCTAATAAATTCTCTAATTATACTTTGCAAATAATGATTTATATAGCCTTCGTTATTATGTCTTTGATCATGTCATTTCTCTTACATAATTTGTAATTTCAACAAAAAAAGTATCCCGACTAGTACCCGGTCGGCTTCTGACCATGAAATTTAACAGGATTGGCCTGGCCAGTAACCGGCCGGCTCCCGACTTGATGATTTGAGATAAAATGTAGCCCGGTCGGCTTCCGTCCGGTTCCCGACCATGGTTTTGTGATATAACATGCAGCGAATTATATAAGTATGAGTTTGGCAAACGTTTCAGCCTCGGATAGGGGCCCTCTTCAGTGCCAGATTATAAAAATTA
>JAUMHM010083632.1:0-13137 GCA_032362435.1 Melikaiella ostensackeni
TTTTTTAATTATTATTATTATTATTATATTTTTTTTTTATTCAATTCTCGTAAATTCTCTTGAATTTTCTCGGAATGCTGTTCACTCCCCATTTAATACGAATGATTTGATTTTTGAAATTGCATTCAATTCACTCAAATTCTTATAAATTTCATCGAAGTCTTTTGAATTCCTCAGAATTCTTCTAAATTCACTCGAATTTCACTGAAATCAATGGAATATTTTAGATTTTTTTTATAATTTGAATTCATGTAGAACTCAACCTGAATTATTTTAAATTCTTTCGAATTCTCTTGAATTTTTTCTAATTCAACGTGAATTCTTCTAAATTAACTCAATTGTACTCAATTCAATGGATTTTTAATAGTTTTTTTTTAATTCAGTTTTTTTTCTATTAAACTAACCTTGAATTCTTAGGCATTTTATCAATTTCTTTTTGAATTCCCTTGAATTGTTCTAAATACACTCAAAATTTAATTAATTCAATGATTTTTTGATATGTTTTTGAATTGTAATTTTTTAAAAATTTTATTCAATTCACTCAAATTCTCAGGAATTTCGTCGAAGTCTCGTGAATTCCCTTGAATTCTTCTAAATTCATTCCAATTTTACCGAAATCAATGGAATATTTTAGATTTAAAAAAAAATTAATTTGAATTCATTCAGAACTCAACTTGAATTCTTTTAAATTCCGTTGAATTTTTTGGAACTCTGTTGATTTTTTTTTCAATTCAACCCGAATTTTTCTAAATTCACTCAATTCAATGGGTTTTTAAATAGTTTTTTATAATTCAGTTTTTTTATAGTCTTTTGTACCAACCTTGAATTTTTAGGCATTTCATCAAATTCTTTTTGGAATTTTTCTGAAATCACTCGAAATTTAATGAATTCAATGATTTTGTAAAAATATTTTTGAATTGTTTTCAATTCACTTGAATTTTCATCATGTCATCGAATTCTTCTAAATTCACTCCAATTTTACTGAAATGAATGGAATGTTTTAATTAAAAAAAAATAATAATCTGAATTCATTCAGAAATCAACCTGAATTCCTTTAAATTCTTTCGAATTCTTCGGAATTCTTTCAATTAACTTTCAAGTCTTTTAAACTAACCTTGAATTCTGAGGCATTTCATCAAATTCTTTCTGAATTCCTTTGGGGAATTCACTTTTAGGGTTAGAAATTAGTCACTTTTGGTCACTTTTCGATTTAAGTAGGTCACTTTCTTCACTTTTTCCAAGTAAATTAGGCTGTGGCAGCCCTGTCAATACATATATATCTATATTTTTAAACTTCATAACTAGCGCGTCACTATCATTTTTTTCTAGAATAGATTTTATTGATATTTTCATATAAACAAACACCTTACTAATTTCGAAATTCACTCATATCTACCAATATTGGTTTTAAATACTATCATAACAAATTCGAAGGTTTAAAATGACTAATAAATTCGAAAATAAAGCAATTAATTAATGTTGTTAGGTCATATTTCATGCAGAAAAAAAACAATACATTTTATGTAACTCGAAACTCTGTACATTCATTGATAGAGTCAGTGACATACACATACGTTCTTAATAAATATATGTTCAGTTTCATGCGTTATACCATATTTCCGGTACTCGAGATTGTCAACATAAAAATGGCGATATAATGAAGCCACTTGGTACAACTTCATATGAAATTATACGACGAATTTCTTGGACCGTTTTTGAGTATCAGAATCAAAGTTTTAATACCAAGAAGTGAAATTTGCTATTGATATGCATAGCAATCTTTTCTGTTGCGACAGCAATAAACTTTCACTCATCATTCTTTACTACCGGTTATTTAAACTGCATTTTAATTTCAACTACATATTATTTCATTAATATTAGTATCAATAAAATCATTTTTATTTTATTTTTTTTTACATTAGAGTGCATTACAATACATTACAGTTAAAGAGAAAATTATTATCTAACGAAGAAAATTCTTTAAATTCTTAAAAAGGGGCCGTCCATAAACTACAGTACCATCTTGAGGGGGAAACACGCCAAAAACAACGGTTGGAAACGGGAGGGGGGGGGTCATCGGTAGAGTTTTTAAATTCTTAGTAATTTGAAATCGGATATTACCGGTAACGTACCAGTATGTTACCTGAGCTTCGAGAATTTATGAGAATATTAATTTATAGGCATTTATAATGAATTTTTAAAATTGTGCAAGTATTTAGATAACTGTAACGCTTATAGAATAAATTTTAAAAAATAAAAGAGACATTAAAATTACTTATATGTTAGAATTATAACTCCACAAATTTTCAAAATGTTCTGAATAAGGAAGGTGCAACACTGAAAAAATGTTTAGTTCGATAAGTGAAATTATTACATTTGAATATATGTATATTCAAATGAATATACAAATGTTAATATGTAACAGAAAAGTAATACATATAGAATAAAACAAACCTAACCTATAAAGAGGTATGATATGCAGAAAGTGAGGTTATACAAGTAAATGATATATAAAATCAGCGTAAATACCTGATTGCGAACGTTGAATAAGTTTAGTTTGTGGGGTTTCCGTGCCTGAATCAAATTTATACTTTACTATTTCAGGACACATTGTGCATCGAAGCAAGTGCTTTTTCTGCCGAGTCGCTTTTTTTATGTAAAATACATCAACAGAATTACACTCAACTCTCGATATACTGCGCTTTGATCTACTGCGTCCCTAGAATTCTGCCAGCTCGCACTCTATGACGAGGGAATCCGGGGGACAGGGGAAAACGCGCGGCGACCTTAACACAATCGCGCAGTACCGTAGTGACAAAGCGGGCAGCTCGCACACTCGCGTACATATTTCGTATTTATTTTTGAATACACGCAGAAAATCTTCTTATTATTAATTGGTTTTCATAATTAAAAAAAGGTCCATCCTTTATGGATTCTCGGAAGAGTCTCACGGTCAAAGTAAGCAATGCCCTAGACCTGCACTAACTCGAGAGTTGAGTGTAATAGAACCTAATAGAAAGAATCCAACTATTTTGGGTTAAAAGTTCATTTCTTTTTGGTTGAAATGTCTACTATTATATTTTTGGTTCGGTATTCATCTTTTCGGTTAAAAATTCTGTTTAGTTGGAAATTTAATTATTTTGTTGAAAGTGCAACTATTTTGTTGAAAAGTCATCTTTTTGGGGTCAAGATTCATCTCTTTGATTGAGAATTTAACTATTGTGTTGAAATTTCGTTTTATTTTTGGTTAAAAATTATTCTGTTTTGGTTAAGAACTAATTTTTTTGACTGAAAATGTAACTATTTCGTTTTTGGTTGAAAATTGATATTTTTAATTGAAAATTTATACTTGAAAATTCAACTGTTTGTTTGAAAATTCATTTATTTTATTAAAAATTCATCTTTTTGGTAGAAAGTTAGTCTTCTTGGTTGAAAATTAATCCTCTTTGACGAAAAGTGCAACTGTTTGGTTGAAAATTCATATTTTTGTTGAAAATCTAACTACCATGGTAGAAGATTCATTTATTTCCTTGAAAATTAAACTATTTATTTAAAAATTTAACTATTTGGTAGAAAATTAAATTTTTTGTTGAAAAATCTTATTTTTGGATTGAAAATTCAACTCTTTGGTATAGATAATTCGTCATTTTGGCTTCGAAATTCAACAATTTTGTTGAAAATTCATGTAATTTGTTAAAAATCCGTCTTTTTCAATCAAAATTTCACCTCTTCGGTTTTGAAAATTTAACTATTTTATTGAAAATTCTTTTTTTTTGGCTGAGAAATATCTTTTTTAACTGAAAAAACAACTATTTCGTTTTTGGTTGAAAATTGATATTTTTAATTGAAAATTGATCTTCTCTAGTTAAAAATTCAACCATTTGTTTGTAAATTCATGTATTTTGTTAAAAATTCGTCTTTTCTGGTAGAAAGTTAATCTTCTTGGTTTAAAATTAATCCTCTTTGACGAAAGATGCAACTGTTTGATTGAAAATTCATATTTTTGTTGAAAATCCAACTATCATGGCAGAAAATTCATTCGTTTGATTTAAAATTCAACTTTTTATTCAAAAATTTAACTATTTGTTAAGAAATTAACTTTTCCGTTGAAAAATCAAAATTTTGGGTTGAAAATTCAACTCTTTGGTAGATAATTCGTGATTTTGGCTTCGAAATTCAACAATTTTGTTGAAAATTCATGTAATTTGTTGAAAATCCGTCTTTTTTCGTCAAAATTTCACCTCTTTAGTTGAAAATTTAACTATTTTATTGAAATTTTGTTTGTTTGTTAAGAATTAACTTTTTCAACTGAAAATATAACTATTTCGTTTTTGGTTGAAAATTGATATTGTTGGTTGAAAATTTATATTTTTAATTGAAAATTGTTCTTCTCTAGTTGAAAATTCATCTATTTGTTTAAAAATTCATGTATTCTGTTAAAAATTCGTCTTTTTTGGTTGAAAGTTAATCGTTTTGGTTGAAAATTAATCCTTTTTTACGAAAAATGCAACTGTTTGGTTGAAAACTCATATTTTTGTTGAAAATCCATCTATCATGGTAGAAAATTCATTTATTTGCTTAAATTCAACTATTTATTCAAAAATTTAATTATTTGGTAAAAAATTAACTTTTTCGTTGAAAAATCATATTTTTGGGTTGGAAGTTCAACTCTTTGATAGATAATACTTCGTCATTTTGGCTTCAAAATTCAACAATTTTGTTGACAGTTTATGTAATTTGTCGAAAATCCTTCTTTTTGAAAAGGTTGAAAATTCATCATTCTTGGTTGAAAATTCAACCACTCGGTTGAAAATTAAACTTTTGTTAATTTTTTTTATTCGTCTCTTTGGTAGAAAATTTAACTATTTTGTTGAAAGTTTGTTCTTTATTTGGTTTAAGATTATGTCTTTATCTGAAAATTCAACCAATTTATTTTTGGTTGGAAATTTATCCTTTATAAGTTGAAAATTTAACTATTTGGTAGAAAATTCATGTATTTTTTTTGAAAATTGATCTTTATGAATCAAAAATTTATCTATTTTGTTGAAAATTCGTCTTTTTGGATTGAAAATGTATTTTTTTTTAGGTTCAAAAGTCAACTGTTTTTTGAAACATTCGACTTTTAGCTTGAAAACTAAACTCTTTTGTTGAAAATTCGTCTTTTTAGGTAGAAAATCAGTCTTTTTTGTTGAAAATTTATGTATTTGGTTGAGGATTGAACTATTTTGCTAAAAATTCGTCTTTTTCCTTCGAATTCAAATAGTTGAAAATTCATCTCTGTAGGTCAAAAATTCAGCTATTTTGTTGAAAGTTTGATTCTTTTGTTGGAAATGCAACTATTTTGTTAAATTCGTCTTTTTTTATCTAAAATTCAACTTTTTTGTTGAAAATTTGTCTTTTTGGATTGAAAATTCATCTTTCATAGTACAGAAAAGTCATCTTTGTTGGTTGAAAATTCGTCTTTTTGGGCTAAAAATGATTAGCCAACGGCTACGTTACTGATTAGAAATTTTTATTTTCTGTTTAAAATTACTAATGCCAGGATAGAAGTCAAGCTCAGAGAAATTTCTTGTTAATTTTTTATGCCTTATTTCTGTTTTTTTTTTGTCAATAAGTTTGTTGTTCACAAACACGGAATTTAGAAAAAGAATTTTGTATTTTTTTCTAGTAAATTTCCGATCGTATTACGGTCTTAAGTTTTTACAGGGGTCCGATGTTGCGGAATAAAAAAAAATTCCCTGTCATTTCGCGATTTATTCCTGGATTCCACGAAATTTTCGTGGTCATTGAAATTGAAAAATTCGAATTCTTAAAGCTAAACATTTTTTCATTTAAAGTAATCAAATCAAAATTGAACTGCAAATTAAACCACTCAAAGTGGAACTCTTTCGAATTTTAAACTTTTAGAATTGAAGCTTATCAAGTTTTTAATTCAAACTATATAAAATTTCGTTTAAAACCAAACACTTTTTAAACTGGAAGTTAAATTATTTGAGTTTTAAGTTCTTTAAAATCAAGAATGTTTTAATTGTTTAATTGTTATTTATACATAAAAATAAAAAAATTTCACTTACAAATTAAAAATTCAACAAAATTAAACAATTAAATTTCTAACGTTTAAATTTAGCACTCTGAAATTTCAGCGATTCAAAGCTTTCTATCTGAAATGAAAAAACATTAAAAATTGAAAATAGCTAATAAATTTTCAGTCGGACGTTTATATGCGATTAACTACACTAAAACTTTCGAAGTTCAAATTTGTAAATTATTTAGTTTTGAACAGATTCAGAATCGTCTTGAAAAATGTTAAGATTATTAGTTTTAGGTTAAAAAATTCAAAATTCAAAAGTATCGGAAAAATACATTTTTCCAATAAATTGTTTTTATGTTTTTGTGAACATCAAAGTATTTATTGGTTCTGACAAATTTTCAATTAGGTTTTTTTCCAAATTTTACTTTTTGTTCATGTTAGTATTTATTTTAGTAATTTTTGTGCTATTTTCTCATCAACGCTTGTAAGGTGGAAGTTTTTCCAATTAATGTTTTTTTTAATTTTGTTATACTTTTCGTAGGTTTCGTTTTGAGTGATTATTAGTTTGAAGAGCGAATATTCAATATTAACCATTTTTTTACCAGTTTAAGAACAATAACAAAATGAAACAAATATTAATTTAAGTAGCAATAACAATTTAATATTACAATTAACTTTTTTAATATCATTTTCTTCAATATACACTACACTGCGAAAAAAATTCGAAATAAATTTTCTTGGGTTTATTTTAAAGCTAAATTTCCATAGAATTTAATTTAACGTTTTGATAAAACTGAGCTGATTTTCCCATGGCTTCTGACAAGCTATGAACTTGAAACAAATAAGTCGTAATAATTTCCAAACGTTCGTTTGACCTTGCTTAAAATTTTGGTTTAGAAGTAATAAATGTCTCATTTTTCTGATACGCATGATGTTTTGACTTCAAGATATTTTCTTTAAAACTTTCCTAAACCGGTGCTCTTGGTAAAATCGTACTTATCCCGATAAAAGAATATTAATTTTACCCACTTTTATAGTTTCTTTAAGTCCTTTTTTAACTAATAGTTACGTGCGAAATTGAGACACATATACGAAGTCGTTTGATTAGTAAGATAAATTTCCCATTAGATGGCGCCAAAATGAACTTTGTAGTATATAGCTAAGAAATAGCACTCCTTAAACTAAGCTCCACTAATCTTCAGCCGAATTTGACGCTTAAATCTGAATCCACCACATTATTTTATACACCCGAGACAAAGCAGCAGTCAAAGCAGTGGGTACTGCCTGGTGAAAGTGCGCCAAAGAAAGCGAAGACTATTTTGTCAGCTAGGAAGGTGATGGCCACAGTATTTTGGGATTCCCAACGAATTATCCTTATTGATTACTTGGAGAAGGGTAGAACTATAACAGGAACGTACTATGCTTCATTATTTCACCGCTTGAAAGCCGAGCTAAAAAAAACGGGCACGATTGGCGCACAAAAAAGTGCTGTTTCATCACGAAAACGCACCGGCTCACTTCTCCGCAATCGCAATGCCAAAAATGCATGAACTGGGTTTTGAATTGATTCCTCATCCATTCTATTCTCCAGCCTTGACTTGAAGTGAACGATGCCGTAAATGCGTATTTTGCAGACCTCGAGAAGTTTTACTTTTCTGAAGAGATGAAAAAATTTGAATCTCGATGTGCGACGTGTGTAGCCATCGAAGGAGACTTTGTTGAGAAATAAAGGTAAACTTTCAACAAAAAATTTACTTGATTTTTTTCCAAACTTATCAAACGACCCTCGTATCACAAAAGAAAACCTTGAAAGTGTTAATTTCGATCCGGGAAATCCGGGAATTTGAAAACAAAATTTCGCTAGACACCCTGTTTAAGTCAGCCATAAATATTTCATGTTTTTTAAACCCCACCTCCCTGAGTTCATCTAGTTATATATGAAAATTACTCCTCCTTTCGACTACTTTTTGTTTCCCTCCGATTAACCACACATGCCTTTTGTTTCTTCTGTTTTCTTATCTGTGTGCAAAAATAGGTCATGATGCTCCATTCTAGCCCTTCTTTAGTCGAAATCGGGGCAAAAAAGCTTTCAAAATCATGCGCACCATATCACTGATTTATAACGTCCACCATGTGTACAAAAAATCTCACTTTTGTTCGAAAAATCTTTTATTCCAGCCTCGAACAATTTACGTTCTTAAAAAGCTTTTGTTTTGATGTTTTCAGAATTCATGTTTATACACATTGGCCTACAATTTTCTATTTCAGATCTATAATTTCGCTAAAGTTGATATTCAAATGAATTGAATATCCAGCTTGATATATGCAGGTTTTAAATGCAGCAATTGAAGAATTAAATATCTAGAAAAATAATTTCTCTGAATGCACGCATCTTTTCAGGTGTATATAATAACATTATGACGTAAATAATTTTTTTCATTGCTCAGAACACAACAGTGATAAACAAAGAGCCGATATTACTTGAGCCATTATCCATTGTTCTAGATTTTTGAAAAGAGCGTAATGAAAAAGTATAAAGATAAATGAAAAAATCTTGGAAGTGACCTACATAAATAAAATTGAGATATTGCGATTCAGTGTAATATGAATATTTTAATATCAGAGTGATATATTTGGCTTGTATTTGTTCTCCTGACAATAAAAACTGTTAATTTGTTATCGACTTTCTGTCAGAAGGAAATTGATTAAAAGCAAGTCTAGTCCTAATTTAGTTTTATTCCTCGTAATTGTATCCTGTGTGCAGTATTAATTATAATTTTAATTAAAAAACATTAAACTCACAATTAGAAAGAACATTAAAGGTTCTTTTAATGAAGGATATTAAATACTTTTTCTATTAAACAATTTTTTATTCTTATTTGATTTTCGAAACCAGAATTCGAAACAAAAAAAAACGCTTCAAAGATAATGAATTAATACTTTAACACTTCTAATTTATAAATATGTTTTTTGCTTTCACTTTATTGTAAAAGTAAGCCTTTACGTTACAATTTTTCATGAAACTGTGTTACAGTGTTATACTGAGTTGGGCTTCCTGGAAGCCCAACATTTTAAATCATGTCTTACGTTCATACTTGAGATTCAGTAATCGAATTAAGCTAATTAATATGAGCACACTATGCACAGAGGAAGGAAACTTGCACAATTTAAAATTGCAACCTTTTAGAATGGAACACTTTAAAATTTAGGACTTACAAACAACTTTTCAACTTTATTGGGCAATTAATTTATATCATTTTAAATTACAGCGTTCAAAATTGGAAGATCTCAAAACGAACGCTTAAAAATGAAAATGATCTATTTTAAACATCGTTTAAAATTAAAAATTTGTAAACTCACAATTGTAATCAAGTCTGACAGAATTTACAATTGTAACAGAGTTCGAAATTATACGTTTGTTCCCATAAATAAATGATGCAATATACAAATGAAGAAATTAAATTCAAATAAAAAATTTTAATTCTTCTTTAATGTACATGATCAAACTCAAATGTCAAATTTCTATGAATTAAAAAAAAATCAAAACTCCAAATCCTTTTATTCTATCTTTCGTATTTATTTTTATTTTTTTTTACCTTTAAGGCTAGAATACAAAAAATTTTCAAAAATGTTTTCAATATTTTTCAATTAAATATTTTAAAAAGATAGAAATGAGGAAAGAAAAGAAGGGAGAGGATTTGAAGGTCTCCTTATTTTATTTTATTTTTCTTTATTTGGATTTTTTTTTACTCCACCAACGGAAATTATGGAAACTTTATGTGAAATTTCATGACATTTTTGTACGAAGTTGATCCAAGGTTAGAATCAAAGAAAAAAAATCTAAAAGTATCCTAATATGTTAGAAAAATATTATGGAGACATAAATTTTAAATGAGACCAAGATCTTCAAAAAATCTTGATTATTCTTAGAGTTTTATTGCATTTCTCAAAAACATGGAAGTATTTGTTTTTTTTTTCAATACCTGTTTATAAAATCAACATTTTGCTTTCAACTGCGGCTTGTTAGGCGCAGAATTTGGCTAGTTTTCGTGCTATAATGAGAAAATGAATTTCAATTTCATATTATTAAACTCAAGACACTTTAGTAACAATTAAAAAAATAGACGTTTCTTACTTTCCGACGGTAGTCTATATCTTGAATTTGTCATTCCATTTTATTTCGCCGAAGTCGGTTGCGACCTAATTTTAAAAAAATTTTTAACTCAACTATAATAAAGTTCAATGTTTTTTAAACTGTGCTTGAACAACTACTAAAATGTAACTATTTTTCAACACTTTCATAGTCTCATTAAATTCGTTGTGCTTAGTTTTCAAAATTGAGGACGTTGGATAAAGGGGACTTAAAAATTTGTTTTGTTACCCCCAAACAAATAGAAGTTTGTTAAACATTAGTAGAAAAGTATCAAAATTATGTAATTATTCAACAATAAGTAGCATAGGATAACAGTTTGAGAAAAAAGTGGACATCTCTGGCTCGATTTTTTGAAATTTTGAAGATGAACAATAATCGTTTAAATAATCACCTGTTTTTTATCAACTTAACTACTCCAAAAAATGACCAACTTTCACATTTCATTCAGAAAATGCGATTATTTTCTACATTTTTTGGAAGAAAAATAATTGTTCAAATAAGTTACATTTATTTAAACAGTTAATAAAAATAAAAGCTTGGGGGGGGGGGTGTCTTGCCCTTTAGCTCGAAAAACGTTTTTTGGACTACTCTAATGTGCAGGGTGTCTAGCTACCCGGGAAAATGGTAAAACCAGGAATTTGCCGAGAACTTTGTGCATGTTGAAAAATACGGAAAAGTGCTATTTTGTTTGTCGATAAGTTCGTTATTTATAAACACATTTGGGAAAATTTATTTTTTATTTTTTCTAGTACATTTCCGATTTTGTTCTGGTCCTGAATTTTGAAAATTATTAATTTCAGGATGAAAATTCAAAATGAAACAAATATTAAATAAAATAACAATAACAATTTAATAGTACCATTTAATTTTTTAATTCCATTTTTTTAATATACACTACCGACAACAAGTGTGGGACTACGTGTTTTTCTTAATTGCATAAAATAATCTTATCTTGATAATAAAAACAATAACATATAAGTGTAAGTTGAAAAAATGTTCAAAAGGCAATAAATTTCGATGTTAAAAAAAATATGTCGAATGGCCCGGTTTAGTAATCCGGTTTCCTAAGACGGGTCCCTTTTTAAAAGTATAAAAGTTATTTTATTTAATACTTGATATTGATCAATTTTATTCGCAGTATATTGTTTAAACGAATAATAATAATACAATAATAATAATAATGAATAAAACGTAAAATAAGCGTCAAATAAAGCCAATTATAAAATGAGTGTTATAAAAAGTAAAAAGGAGTGGACATTTATAAAAAGTTGCAAAGTTACAAGTATTATTTATCTTGGCACAAGAATTAATTGACAAATCGGAGAAGTAACATATTCTTAAGAATTTCGTGCTGGTGATCTAAAAACAGAAAGAGGTTAGGGGTTGCCTATGATTTGTGAAAAATTTGAATTTCTGCTTTTGCCGGCTGTATCAGCTGTTACTCCAAAGGTAAAACAGGCTACGCGTTTACCTACAGTTTCTAACCAAAGCGGGGCCCGTTTTAATAATCAGTAATCTTCAATGTTTTTTTACACTATTTTTTTGAAAAGCATTAAAATTAATAAAGAGCACATAACCGTTTGAAATCTTAAAAAGTTATCTATACGAAATAACAACTACTTACAGTCTTAAATCACCACAGACTATTAAATTATGACTTCTAAAATAGGTAAGAATTCGTAATCTAAAGTACTAAAGTGATTTCCACTTTCTGCTTTTGTTAGTTTCCTTGATCCGTCTGAAAAAGCATTTGGTAGCTAACTAGAAGGGTACGCTATTTTTTGTTTTTTAACTTAGATGCGAAAATGAGACACATATATCACAAGAGAAAACCGGGAAAAACGTTAATTCCAATCCGGGAATTGAAAAACGATATTTCGCTAGACACTCTGAAAGTAGAATACGACAATAATAACTCGGTGGCCACTGGACAAGGAAACCGGGAAATAACCGAGAATTTTATAAGACCGGAAAAAAACCGGGAATTTTGTTTAATTTTCAATCAAAAACGTTAAACTTGCGCAAAAATCTGTAGAGATCATCGAGTAAGAAATTCAATAAATTCATAAAAAATGTGAAGTGTTTTAATGTTTATAATATTAACACGAAAAATTTTTCTCTTATAATAGCACGAAAGGTAATAAAATTATGCGTCTAAGAAGCACAAGTTGACGACAAAATTTAAATTTAATAAAAATATATTGCTAAAAAACGTGAAATTACGATGTTTTAGAAAAGTTGGAATAACTCTGGAAATAATTAAGATTTTTTTAATGTTCTTGAGCTCATTACAAAGGTAAGTATCCATAGATTTTTGTTAGGTTATTAAGATATATTTATAATTTTTTTCCTAGATTTTACCCTGGGGTTAAACTTGATGCAAAAATGTCGCTAAATTTCAAATAATGATTGTACTCACCACATGACTCAAAAAAGATTAAAACAATAATATTTTGATATATATATTAATAAAATTTATTAAAATATGATAAATAATGACTTTCAAACATTTTTTTATGTATTTACTCGTTCTTTTGAAATTTTGCGACATTTTTGCATCTTAGTTTGACCTTGGGACAGAGTCTACGGAAAAAATTGTAAAATTATCTTAACAGTTTAGAAAAATACTATAAAGACTTACCTTTAAAGTGAGCCCAAGAACATTTAACAATCATTTTTTTTTATAGTTATTCTGTTCCACTATTAAAGTATGCTTGAAGCATTTTTCGTTTATAGATTAAATAACTAGCAAAAAATTAGTTTTCATTTCAACAGCAGCACATGATAAAACTTCCTTAATAGTAAAAGGTATCTCCACAAATATTTATCGAGTAAGAAAAGACAATATATTAAATTTTCGTTATTAAGAACTATTTTTATTTGTGGGTTGATTTAGAACCAATCTATTCAGATTATTCCATTTTTCAAAAAGAAAAAGGTAATAATCCAAACC
>JAUMHM010083634.1:0-13134 GCA_032362435.1 Melikaiella ostensackeni
ATGACTTCAAATGAATTCAAGTGATTTCAAGTGACTTCATGTGAATTCAAATGACTTCAAATGAATTCAAGTGATTTCAAGTGACTTCATGTGAATTTATGTGATTTCATATGAATTCATGTGAATTCAAATGATTTCAAATATTTCAGAAGATTTTAAGTAACTTCAAATGAACTTAAGTGATTTCAAGTGACTTCATGTGAATTCATGTGATTTCATATGAATTCATATGACTTCATGTGACTTCATGTGATTTCATGTGATTTCATGTGACTTCATGTGAATTCAAATGACTTCAGATGTTTTATGAGATTTCAAGAGAATTCAAGTGACAGAAGAATTTAAATGACTTCAGACTTTTCAGAAGATTTCAAGTGACTTAACAAATTCTATAAACACATTTACTTTTTTGTCATTTCTGTACATAGTTAATTTTTCTTTTCTGCGGAATCATTTCTTTTCATCGGAAGAATGAAATTTGTAAACAATAGACTGCCATTCAGCAACAAACTGGAAGGAAACAGGTTTTTGATATTAATATTTAATGAAAAAAAATAGTGAAAAATATATAACTTGAATTAATTTGTCTTATTTTAATGCATAACTTTTGAAAAGTTCTGTAACCTCGCGAAAAGTTATTTCAGAACAATAAATTTAGCATTCTTCTACAAACAATAATATTGAGCTTAATGTTACTGAACTCTCAAATATTGCAAGAATTTAACAAATAAATGTAGCAAATTTGTTGATTGTTTTCTTAATGTATCAGAAATTAAAATATAGGGCCTGATAGGGCCCCCACCAGTTTTTTCCAAATTAAAAATTCTAGTCGAAGTCCCGTTAGATACAGATACTCGCTATACGTATATCAAGCATGGAGAATTCCTCACTAGAGCCTGACAGGGCCCCCATCATTTTCTTATGAACGAGAAACTCTAATAGGGGCCCCATCAGAACCCAACTTCATATAGGGAAAGATGGAAAAATTTCTGCACGGGGTGGTTACTTCTTTCAGGATGTTGCGGTCGCGATTCAATTGAGCTAAGTAATGGCTTGAAAGCAATTTCTTGTTTCTTTCTTTAAATTAAATAATTCAAAAGTCATGCAGTTTTTTTTGTGTTGAAATCGGCGTTTTTTGGGACGCTCCGTTCCTTTATTCACAAGGGTTTTTTCGCAAATGGTTGCTTTTGTAAAATGATTCTTTCACGATTGCACTCGACTTTTTTTATAGTTTATTATTTTTTGATAGATTTTAAAGGTTTTAAATATTTTGTTCGAAAAAAGCATCGAGCCCTTTTTGAAATTAGTCAAATTCAATTCATTGTTTTACATATTTTAAATTATTGTTTAGAAATTGTTATTTCACATTAAAAACTGAGTAAAAAAGTGTTATAAAAGAATTTGATCAATGGAAAACAGTACGTTTTATGGTGGCTTTTGGATAGCAGAAAATGATTTTTTTGTCATTAAGGTTACTAAAGCGCCTTTGTACTTGACTTTTCTTTGTTTTTTGTTACTTTGGATAGTTTTTAAACGTTTCAAATATTTAAAAAAAATGTATCTAGCCCTTTTTGAAATAAGTAAAATTCAGTTATATTTCTAGAAAAAGTATGTATTTATTTAAGAAAAACACTTTCGGGAGGGGGAGATAATATGTCAAAAAAGTATTTCGTAAGAATTTGATTTAATTTCTTGTTTGTCACAATAATAAAAGTCATCAAATTTTTTAAAAAATCAGAATTTTTTTTATGTTGTTCTTGAAATCTTTTCAAGGTTTCAAATTTGTCTCCAGATTCCAGATAAATTATTACTTTTTTTTTAGTACTAAATAGTTAATAAAACAAGGGAAGCCCAACTCGAATTTTTCCTCAACCAATATAAAATAATAAAAGATTTGTGAATCCATAAACCCGTTTCGAGGTATATTTTCAAGGATCAGCTGACCTTCGAGTGCGGTTTTGTGATTTTGTTACAAGAAAAATTCTCAGCAAACTTATATTTCGGTTTCCTCTTCTGCAGGGTGGACTGAGAGACACCGAAAACTGGCCGAAATTCAATATTTCGTCGGAATCGTATGAAACGTGGTATAACAGGGTTTTTGAGGTCGCTGATTTCAATTTTGATGTCAAAAGTTGCAAATTTCAAATGGCGGATCCAATATGGCGGCCAAAGTTTTAAAAATTGTACATATTTGGCTAAAACTTGGTACAAGAGGGTTTTTGAGGTCGCTGATTTCAATTTTGATGTCAAAAGTTGCAAATTTAAAATGTCGGATCCAATATGGCGGCCAAAGTTTCAAAATTTTTGTAGATTTGCCTAAAACTTGGTATAACAGGATTTTTGATGTCGCTGATTTCAATTTTGACGTCTAAAATTAACAATTTAAAATGGCGGGTCCAGTGTGGTGGCCAAAATAATTTTTTTTTGCAGATTTGCCTAAAGCTTGGTACAAGGGGGTGCATAAGGTCGGTAATTTCGATTTTGACATTAAAAGTTACGAATTCAAAATGGCGGACCCAATATGGCCGCCAAAATTGTCAAATTTTCACAGATTCGCTTAAAACTTAGTATAAAGGGATTTTTGAGGTCGCTGATCTTGACGTCAAAAGTTGCAAATTCAATATGGCGGATCCAATATGCGGCCAAATGTTTAAAATTTTCACATATTTGGCTAAAACTTGGTACGAGGGGGTTTTTGAGGTCGCTTTTATAAATTTTGACGTCAGAAGCTACAAATTTATAATGGCGGATCCAATATGGTGGCCAAAATCTTAAAATGTATACAGGTTTGCCTAAAATTTAATTATAACAGGATTTTTGAGGTCGCTGATTTCAATTTTGACGTCAAAAGTTACAAATTCAAAGTGGCGGATCCGAAATGGTGTACAAAATTTACAAATTTTTGCAAATTTGCCTGAAACTTGGTAACAGGATTTTTGATGTCGCTGATTTCAATTTTGACGTCAAAAGTTACAAATTCAAAATGGTGCATCCAATATGGCGGCCAAAGGTTTTAAATTTCACATTTCTGGCTAAAACTTGGTACAAGGGGGTTTTTGAAGTCGCTGATTTCAATTTTGACGTCAAAAGTTGCAAATGCAAAATGGCGGATACAATATGCCCCCAAAGTTTTTAAATTTTCACCTATTTGGCTAAAACTTTGTACAAGGGAGTTTTTGAGGTCGCTGATTTTAATTTGGATGCCAAAAGCTACAAATTCAAAATGGCGGACCTAATATGGCGGCCAAAATGTTAAAATTTCAACAGATTTGTGTAAAACTTGGTACGGTTTTTGAGGTCGCTAATTTTGAGCTTGACGTCAAAAGTTACAAATTCAAAATGGCAGATCCAGTATGGCCGCCGAAATTTTAAATTTCCAACAGATTTGCCTAAAATTCAGTACAAGAGGGTTTTAAGTTCGCTAACTTCGACTTTTACTTCAAAAGTTAGAAAGTCAAAATGGCAGATATAATATAGCGGCGAAAAATTTAAAATATAAACATATTTGCCTAAAACTTGGTACAAGGGGGTTTCTGAGGTCACTAATTTCGACTTTGACGTCAAAAGCTACAAATTCAAAATTGTGCATCCAATATGGCGGCCAAAATTTCAACAGATTTGCCTAAAACTTGGTACAGGGGGGTTTCTAAGATCGCTGATTTCGATTTTGACGTCAAAAGTTACAAATTGAAAATGATGGATCCAATGTGGCGGCCAAAATTTCCAAATTTTAATAGATTTGCCTAAAACTTGGTACAAGGGTGTTTTTAATATCGCTCATTTCGATTTTGACTTCAAAAGTTACAAATTCAAAATGGCGGATTCAATGTTGTGGCTAAAATTAATTTTTTTTTACAGACTCGACTAAAACTTGGTAGAAAGGGATTTTTAAGGTCGCTAATTTCGACTTTGTCGTCAAAAATTACAAATTAAAAAGAGCGGATCCAATATTGCAACCAAAATTTTATAATTTTTACATATTTGCCTAAAACTTGGTAAAAGGGGATTTTCGAGTTCGCTGATTTAACATTTGACGTTAAAAGTTATTATTCAACAAATTGTAGGATCTGGGATCTACTTCGTATTTGTCGTTCAATTGGAGTTAGTCTAAGAGACATATAGGATACGATATTTACTTTTTATGTTCAATAAAGATAATCAAAATATGAAATAAAATGAATAGACCCATTATCAGTAACTGATGTAACTTTTACACAATGCGTTTTCAGCACTAAATTCTGACATACCATATATACGAATGGAAGACGAGTGAGTTTGGTCACGGTTCCGTTGAAATGACTTCAACCCAAAGGTGCAAACACCAAGAATATTTTTCTTGATTTTGTATCTGAGATGTCTCACAACTGTTTTCTGATGAAAAAAAAATCTTCAATGTTGCCGTTTTTGAAAAAACCCATTTTTTATTTCAAAAAATCGAAATTTCCGTTTTTTATCGAAAACGAAGCGTGATATGAAAAAAATTCAAGAGATAAAAATTCTTCCTTGGGAAAGTTGCAACAAAAAGACCACCTTAATAATTTTTAGTCTCACTTCGTTTTTTGAAAATTTTCATTCTTCGATTTTAAGAGGCAAAAATTCGTTTTTTGCTGTTTTATACTTAAAGTAATTATATCGAGAACAAGAAAGAAGAAAAGAAATTTATAATGAAATGGAAAAGTCAACTTTTTGAAAAACAAAGTGAGATTGAAAATTATGAAGGGCTTCCTTTTGATGCAATTTTTCCCAGGAAGAATTTTGCAGTCTCAACTTTTTTTTCTAAAACGGCTCTGGCGAAGATTTTGTTTTTTATCAGAAAAAAGTTGTAAGACATCCCAGATACATAATCAAGAAAAGTATTCTATAATGTAAATTTTTAAAATGCATGAGTATAAAGTGAGGGAATTCGAAACCTAGCTAATATTCACATAGTTTTATTTACATCGTATTAATTTATTACCACTCAAATAAGAAAAAATTAACATTTGATTCATAATCTTATGAACAAGTTTTTTGAACCGATTTCTTAAATAACTGAAATAAAAAAATACATTTCTTTGATTCATAGCGTTCTAGAATAATGGGAACTTGTCAAAAGATCATGAAATTCGGAAAAAAGTTGCTTCACCTCATCTACAAAATGAAAAATGAGTTTTTCACCAAAAACTTTGAAGTTGATTTTTGGCCACTTTTCGCTGTCTCTCAGCCCACTGTGTTCTGGTACTTTTTTACTAATATTAATGGCTTCAATTAATCAGCATGTGTGCAGCAGCTGCTTCATGGTTTCATGCAATCTGGAATACATATTACACATATTATTTTTAAAAATCATTTGTCATATCAATTCCGTTCTTTTATGTTTCTTCGAAATTATTTATACCATGGTGAAGAGATTTGAATAACTTTTATTATCAGAATAGATAGTGTTATAATTTTCTTAAAAATTTCGAAAAATAAAATAAAATTAAAAAATAATAATTTTTTTAAATTGGAATTTAAAATTAAACATTTTTTTAGAATCCTTGAAAAGGATTGTTGCAAATTGAATATTCTTAAAAACTATGATTGAATACAAAGTAAATCTTTTGGAATCGATAGACGTGACCGATATAAAATTGAGTATCATTGTTTTTTGTAAAAAAATAGCACCATGACCAGGAAGCGTGTTCGGTTATCGTTTCCAAGCGGCTGCTTCTAGGCAGCGCAGCGGAGCGAAAATCCTGCTGGCAATTTCCGTCCTTTCCTTGGGTTCTCAGGCCTTAGGCTCAAATGAGTAAATGACAAAAATCAACTCAAAATTATTTCATTGAAATGTATTCTGATTTTTAGATATTTTTAAAACCCAAATTTCAATCAATAACCTACGACTATTGAAACAAAAATCGAGTTTTTTCAAATTTAATTATTTTTCTCAGAGGAAGAATCACAAGCAGTTAATTTCTTTCTCCTTTCTAATTGAGTATAATGAAGATCTAATTTTCTGGTCCAGAACTCAAATTTACAGTAGAAATTTTCCAAATATTAATAAAAAAGAATTGAAATATGCAAAGTGAATTTTGTATTCACTTATTTTCAATACAGTAACATGGTTTGCTGAAGCGAATTAGAAGGTCTGCGATTTTAAATGAAAAAGTTTATTCGCCTTCAGAGAATCATTTGCGCATGGCCGAGTGCTAAAATAATGTAGTTATTTAATTGTTCTCAGTATAAATATTTTCTATATTCTCTCTTATTTACCTGCGGAACCCAACAAGTGGAACATCACATTTTCTACTAGATTTTTTTTGGTACTCGTTGTGCGTCGAGAAACCACTTATGATTTAATTTAAATTCATTATAGTTCAACACATTTTTATTTCATCCTTTCATTCTCCTAAAAATTAATCTTCTAAAATTAAAATCAAATTAACAAATTGTCAACACGAAGCACCCTGATCGGTTGCCTTATGCGAGGCGAAAAACAATTGCACTTTTTTTAATTTTCAAACAAAATAGAAACAGTTTTAATAAAAAAATAGCTTCGAGAGAAAAAAGAGAATAATATTTAGAATACGTATGCAAACAGAAACAATTTTACTAAAAAAAAAAAAAATAGCTTTGAGAGGAAGAGAGAATAATACATAGTTAGAATACGTATGCAAAAAATCAGACCAAAGTATTCAACCGTTCTGCCGTAAAATCTGACCCTGCAAAACCGGAGTCAAATAAATGCCCTTAAATGCTTTGGATGGGTAACGAAAAAGTGTAACACATTGAGTTCTTTAGTCTTTACGCCAGACGCTAGTAGCAGGATTCAACTGCGTAAATAGAGACATTGTGTGCGATGAGAGGAAGAGAGACTGGACACTTGCTTCTCTCAACTTCTATCTCCCTCTCATCGCTCTAACTCAGCTACGCCTCTCCTGGTGTATATTCACTCATCTCCCTCTCATCGCTCCAACTGCGCTTCGTGCGTCATGATGAAATAATATTATATAAAATAATTGTGAACTCTTTTGAAATCGAAAAAGATTTGTTGAAGTCTTTGTAAAATCTTTAAAATAATTCTTTAATTTATGTAAAATTTTAGTTTAAGTTGACGATTGTTTACTTGTTTGTAATCTTTGAAGTATTTTGCAATCTTTTGAAATCTTTGTGAAATCTTTGAAATCTTTGTGAATTATTTTGAAATCGCAAAAGGTTTCTTGAAATCTTTATAAAATCTTAGAAATCTCTGAAGTTATTCGGAAATCTTTGAAGTTTTTGTGAATTTTTTTATTTATGTAAACTTTTAATCTAAGTTGAAGTTGGTTTCAAATCTTTGAAGTCTTTGAAATATTTCTAAAATCTTTGACATTTTTGTGAGTTCTTTGATTTATGTAAGGTTTTAGTTTAAGTTGAAGTTTATTTGAAATCTTTGAAGCATTTTGCTATCTTCCAAAGTCTTTGTGAAATCTTTTAAAATTGAAAAAATTTCTTGAAATCTATGAAATCTTTGAAATCTGAAATTTGTGTAAATACTTTGGTTTAAATAAGATTTAGTTTGAGTTAAAGTTTGTTTAAAATCTTTGAAGAATTTTGCAATCTTTTGAAATCGCAGAAGATTTATTGAAATCTTCGAAATCTTTCTGAAATCTTTGATATTTTTGTGAATTCTTTGATTTATGTAAGATTTTAGTTTAAGTTAAAGTTTGTTTGAAGTATTTTGCAATCTTTTGAAATCGCAAAATCTTTCTTGAAATCTTTGTGAAATCTATGAAATCTTTGAAATCTTTAAAATTTGTGAAAATTCTCTGATTTATGTATGATTTTAGTTTTAGTTGAAGTTTATTTGAAATCGCAAAAGATTTATTGAAATCCTTGTAAAATATATGAAATCTTTGAAATTTTGTGTAAATTCTTTGATTTATGTAAAATTTTAGTTGAAGTTAAAGTTTATTTGAAATATTTGAAGTATTTTGCAATCCTTTGAAGTCTTTGTGAAATCGTTTGAAATCGCAAAAGCTTTCATGAAATCTTTGTGAAATCTATAAAATCTTTGAGATCTTTGAAATTTGAATAAATACTTTGATTTATATAAGATTTTAGTTTAAGTAAAAGTTTGTTTAAAATCTTTAAAATATTTTGCAATCTTTTGAAATCTTTTCAAATTATTTAAAATCCTTCTTAAAACTTTGATATTTTTGTGAATTCTTCGATTTATGTAATATTTTAGTTTAAGTTAAAGTTTGTTTGAAGTATTTTGCAATCTTTTGAAATCGCAAAATCTTTCTTGAAATCTTTGGAATTTGTGTAAACTCTATGATTTATGTAAGATTTTAGTTTAAATTAAAGTTTGTTTGAAGTATTTTGCAATCTTTTGAAATCGCAAAATCTTTCTTGAAATCTTTGTGAAATCTTTGAAATCTTTGAAATTTATGTAAATTCTTTGGTTTATGTAAGATTTTAGTTTAAGTTAAAGTTTATTTGAAATCTTTGAAGTATTTTGCAATCTTTTGAAGTTTTTGTGAAATCTTTTGAAATCGCAAAATCTTTCTTGGAATCTATGAAATCTTTGAAATCTTTGAAATTTGTGTCAACTCTTTGATTTATGTAAGATTTTAGTTTAAGGTTAAGTTTGTTTGATATCTTTGGATTATTTTGCAATCTTTTGAAATATTTCTGAAATATTTTGAAATCGCAAAAGATGTATTGAAATCTCTTTAAAATATTTGAAATCTTTCTGAAATCTTTGATATTTTTGTGAATTCTTTGATATATGTAAGATTTTACTCTAAGTTAACTTCGTTTGAAGTCTTTGAAGTATTTTGCAATCTTTTGAAATCGCAAAAGATTTCTTGAAATCTTTTTAAAATATTTGAAGTCTTTCTGAAATCTTTGAAGTATTTTTCAATCTTTTGAAATCTCTGTGAAATCTTAGAAATCTTTGAAGTATGTATTTTGCCATCTTCTGAAATCTTTTGAAATCACATAAGATTTCTTGAAGTCTTTGTAAAATGTTTGAAATCTTTAAAATCTTTCTGAAATATTTGATATATTTGTGAATTCTTTGATTTATGTGAGATTTTAGTTTAATTTGAAGTTTGTTTGAAATCTTTGAAGTATTTTGCAATGCTTTAAAATCTCTGTGAAATCTTTGAAACCTTTGTGAATTATTTCGAAATCGCAAAAGATTTCTTGAAATCTTTTTAAAATATTTGAAATCTTTGAAATCTTTCTGGAAACTTTGACATTTTTGTGAATTCTTTGATTTATGTAAGATTTTAGTTTAAGTTGAAGTTTGTTTGAAATCTCTGAAGTATTTTGCAATCGTTTGAAATCTTTATGAAATCTTTTAAAATCGCATGAGACTTCTTGAAATACTTGCAAAATATTTGAAATCTTTTGAATCTATCTGAAACCTGTCACATTTTTGTAAATTCTTTGATTTGTGTAAGATTTTAGTTTGAGTAAAAGTTTGTTTGAAATCTTTGAAGTAATTTGCAATTTTCTGAAATTTTTGTAAAATCCTTGAAATCTTTGTGAAATATTTTAAGAATTTTACAAATATTGATTTATTCTTTTATTTATGTTAGATTTTAGTTTAATTTAATGTTTATCAAAAATTTTCACACATAAATCTGTCTTGGGTCGTAGTTTAGGACGCATGTATCATTAAAAAAAAATACTTGATCTATTTTCTCTGTAAATGAAAATTGGTATATGCTCAAGGAATAATAATTTTCTTATTTATAGTCAATATTATTAAATTGTAAATTCAAAAGTACTACGAAATTTTTAGTATTTTTAAAGTCACACTTCAATTAATATGAAATTATTATGAAAAATTGAATTTTTTGGTTTGAAATGTTAAATTGTGAACAATATCAAATCTATTAATAACTGTACTATACTTGTGAATTAATTAGAAACTTTTTTTAGAAAACGAAAACAAGTCTCGTCATAATTCTAGAGCAGAAAACATACTTGTTTACATTTGTTGGATGATATGATCTGATCAAAGATCAGAATATCTGTTTACCGATTTCTTGCAATCTAAAGCGTCGCATCGTTGGATATTTGCAATTTTCACAGGTTGAGAAATTATAATTTTCAACACTGCGCACACGCAGGCCGCGTATCGATTTCTCGCGTATGTTATCTGCCAACTTCCCCCGTTTTACGACTTTTTTATACTCTTTATCGTCGTAATTACCGAAATAACAATAAAAATTAAAATTGGATGAAAGAAGAATTTTAACTTTAGTACAGTTTAGAAGGCTTTATAATTATAGGGTTCACAGCCTTTCCCCTATCCCCCCGAGTTTCACCTTTTTTTCGAAATTCCCCTATTTCCCCCTTTTTCCAAAAAACTTTCCCCTTTTTCTATCTAAAAAGAAGTGATGTTACCAAATGTTGAAAACTTGATCGGCTTATTTAATTTGTGGTCGTTATGGTGGCAAAATATTTCATTGTTCTTGCAAATATAGATCTTAGATTATTTACATTGATAAAAGAATAAATCTCAATTTCATTAAAGAAAAAATATTATTCATTGCCGTTAATTCTTTAATGTCGAGGGGTTGATCATTCTTCTTCATTTGCTTCTACTCTCTCCTTGTTACGGGTTTAAGAGTCTTTACAGATCCATTACATATTTTCTTATCTACATTCCTTATACCTTGCCAACTATTTTTACAATATCGTCTTAACAATTAGTCTTAATCTTAGACGCTTACGACCTTGCCCTGGGCTTCCGTTTCCTCTTACCACTATCAGTCTAAATATTGTAGCTCAATTTCGCAACACTTCTTCCTTATTCTCCTTCTTTAGGAGTCATTTTTTGGCTTTTCCCTACCCCGTGCACCCAGCCTCTCTCTCTCTCTCTCTCAACTCCTCCAGCTTCTCCATCCACTCCTCACCCTGACCATTCCCATTCAAAATCCACTTTTTTCTCTCTTCCATACTCTCTTCTCCCTCTTCGTCACCTGTACACTTCTCTTACACATGCAACCATAATTTCTGCTCATACCCACATACTCCACACAGATTTTCTTCTTCATTCACCCAATACCTACATGCTCTTACTCTCTCTACCATTTCGAATCTCACCACTCCCTTCCATTTGCTCCCATTTCAAATCACTTTTTAATATTCTGACTCCTTACTCTTTACCATCCAATACCAGCTATTGTACCTTGACTACGCGATTTTTCCCCACCTTTCCTCTCCTTGCCTTGTCCTCATCTTTTATTCCTCTATTCTCTGCCATTCTCTATCCATAACTTGCAAACTACATTCAAACCTCTTTTCGCATCTCCCTTCCTTCCATTTCGAACGTCCCACACTACCCCTCCTCTCTCTGTCCATAGTCTCCCGGGTACACTTATGCAATCTTGCTTCCCTCCCCCCTTCTCAGTTTCTATTCAAAATTCCAGGATCTTTTCAGTTGCCTGACCACTATTTTCTCTCGTCCTATTCCTTCCCTCAGCATATAACTTGGGCAGCTCCAACTCACCGTCATGATCCTTCTCAGAAATCTTTTAATTTAATTGAATTAATTTAATAATAATAATAAATTAATTAATTAATAATAATTAATTTAATTTAATCTATTAAAAATCTTCTCAGTGTCCACACTCTTATGCTTATTCCATCCCCAAATTTCCACTCCATAACTTAACACTGACAACACTAGCACGTCGAACATCCACATTCTCATCTTTCAGTCGTCCTTGAACCTTATCTTCCCTATACCCTAGACTTTTCCCATTACTTTACTCGCACATTCTAGTCTCCTTCTCACCTGCAGCTCGTTTCCTCCTCCTGCTTCGAACTAAAACCCTGGATAGCAGAGCTCCACCAGCTCCACCACCTCGCTATTTATCTTCCATTCGTACTCTACACTTTCTATTTCAAAAACGCCTTTGATGTGTAAACATCTTAGATCTGGATATGGGGAGTCGCGCAGGACCGTTCCGCTAGCACCTCCACAATGGAATTCCAACATTTTTTTATGCCCGAATTTTGTGCTATTTTTGGGCTTTTTTTGGGCACCAATGCCGATTTTCGGGCTCTTTCATTTTTCTCAAAAAACCGACATGTGGGTTGGAGGTGCTGGCCACTAGCAACTCCACTACAGTAAATTTGAAAAATTGAAAAAATCAAACACACCAGAATTTTGGGCTTTTTTTGGGCTCTCAAAAACTGCAAAAATTAATTTTCAAAAAACACCCCTAACACCAAAAAACTACCCTCAAAATTAAATTTGCACTAGATATAAATATAAGCATAACAGAATTTTGGGCTATTTTTGGGCTCTTTATGGGCACCAATGCCGATTTTCGGGCTCTTTCATTTTTTCAAAAAACCGACATCTGGGGTAGGGGTGCTGGCCACCAGCACCTCCACAGTAAATTTGAAAAATTTAAAAAACCAAACACACCAGAATTTTGGGCCTTTTTGGGGCTCTCAAAAACTGCAAAAATTAATTTTAAAAAAACACCCCTAACACCAAAAAACTACCCTCAAAATTAAATTTGCACTAGATATAAATATAAGCATAACAGAGTTTTGAAATATTTTTGGGCTCTTTTTGGGCACCATGCCAATTTTCGGGCTCTTTTATTTTTCTCAAAAAACCGACATCTGTGTTCGAGGTGCTGGCCACCAGCACCTCCATAGTAAATTTGAAAAATTGAAAAAATCAAACACACCAGAATTTTGGACTTTTTTGGGCTTTCAAAAACTGCAAAAATTAATTTTCAAAAAACACCCCCAACACCAAAAAACTACCCTCAAAATTAAATTTGCACTAGATATCAATATACCATAAGCATATTAGAATTTTGGGCTGTTTTTGGGCTCTTTTTGGGCACCAATGCCGATTTTCGGGCTCTTTTATTTTTCTCAAAAAACCGACATCTGGGTTCGGGGTGCTGGCCAACAGCACCTCCACAGTAAATTTGAGAAATTGAAAAAATCAAACACACCAGAATTTTTGGCTTTTTTGGGCTCTCAAAAACTGCAAAAATTAATTTTCAAAAAACACCCCTGACACCAGAAAACTACCCTCAAAATGAAATTTGCACTAGATATCAATATAAGCATATTAGAATTTTGGGCTGTTTTTGGGCTCTTTTTGGGCACCAATGCCGATTTTCGGGCTCTTTTATTTTT
>JAUMHM010083635.1:0-13134 GCA_032362435.1 Melikaiella ostensackeni
GAGCTACTTACCCATGACTATGTTGCACAAGAAAAACTCACGAAATTGTTCTGTTTTCCCAAACAAGATTTTTCTTCCAAATGAGGCTACGGGATTTTGAGGTTATGAGGTTATATTTTTATGAGGTAAGGGGATTATGGAGCCATGCGGTTATAGGGTTACCAGATTAAGGGGAGGAGAGTGAAAATGGTAGAGGGTAAATAATTTTTGCGGTTTCAGTGGTTTATTGGGTGTTTTTGAGGTTATGTCAAAATCCTGACGTGTAGGGGTTAAACGGGTTGCATTTTTAGCAGGAAAAAATACATAGGAATATCATATTGGCATCCAAGACTCAGAAAAAAAATTTTTTTTGTGGGCCTGTGTTATTGGTAGCCCGGACGCTCAGAAAAATACACAAGAAAAATGCATTAAAAACACAAAAACATATACTAGGATATGAATTTCTTAAATTATTTTTAGTAGAGAAATTGAAATATAATAGAGTTTCCTCTGTTCTTTTTTCAGTCTAGAGAGTAGAATTAACTAGCTGGCAGAAATTGCTGCCACAAGCCTCTAGTTTCATATAATTATATTTTAAATCTTAGGCGCTTCTCCCTTTCGCCTCTAATGATTATATTATCGTTACTAAGATTGTTAAATACGCTAATAAAGTATTAAAAATGTGGATTAAAAGTAAAACCTCGGAGAAGAATTTTTGTCATAAAAACTCGTTTTTAAATTTCTGTAATAAGGAACCCCAAAAAAGGAAAAATGCAAGTGAACATTTTTTCCAATTTCCTACCTTCACATTTGAAACTAGAAAAAATGTGTACTCCTTTCTTCCCTTCGCATTTGCATAATTTAAATCTTTTACAGAATTACTGCTTTGATGCGTCATTATTAATCACAGATCAGTAATTGTTTTGAAGTTTTTTCAAACTTTACTATTTCGTCATTATTACTTCAGAACACTGGAACCTTCATTTAACGGCCCTACACTTACCGTCTTTGAAGATTTTTCGCTAGCTTGCTTTTGTAGATGAGGGGGTCGAAGGGGCCAAGAGAGAGGCGCTGAGCACAGCAGTTTCGTAGCCACAAAGTGGACAGTTCGAAGACTCGCGTTCATATTTCGTATTTATTTATAAATACATGCGATAAATTCTCTTTTCATTCAATAATCTTCATTATTAAGAATTCTTTCTCCTTTATGATAACAATAAGCTACATTTGTATAAAATACAGTTAATTAAGATTATGCATTCCTACTGGTAATGGTTCATACGGCCCAGACTGTTTACATCGTAGAAATTCTTGGAAGAGCCTCACGGTCATAGCGGGCCATATCTGAGACCGCCGTTAAAAGGAGGTTCCAGTGTATAATATTCTCCACGAAGTAATAATGTTCTCTTTAAAGTATCGCAAATGATTCTGTGAAAGTATTTTAGCTTTGCTAATAATGTAAAAGTTGCATGAATTAATAAAAATTCACCGCCATTTAGTGTTCAAATATCTTCATCAAATTTCTTGATATCATCTTACAAAATACATTACTATCTTTAACAAAAATTGAACAAAGTGAATCACATTCTTAACAATTTTGAAAATTTTCGTCTTACAGGGAGGTAATTCGTCATTGTGTCGGAGGTAGTAGAAACTTGAAGCTCGAGTGAACACAGTAAAAAATAATGTTCAAAATCATATTGAAATCAATATAATTTTGATATGCAACAAAAATCATATCAAGATCCAGAGCATATTGATTGGCCAGAATGAATGATCGATTTTTGAGATCATAATGATCTGATTCGAGGACATGTATCAAGTCAAGCCAAAACGGCCGATGTTCTTGGAGTACTTCAGCTCATATTTGAGCCCTTTATGATTTCTAATCATGCAGTGTACTTGAAAAGATGAAAAATAACGAAACTTAATAATAAAATACATTTTCTGTTAAGTATAGTTGTCCCTCACGCGCGGTTAGATTATGACATCTGCGTCAAAAACTGTCGGCTATTTATTTAGTTTGACAGATGACCCTGAAAGCAGATCAAAATGATCTGAATGGACAGATCATTATGATCTCGAAATTGAATTATCGCTGGAGCAAAATTCTCTGAAACAAGAATTTTTATATGAATCCAAACGAATTTGGAGCAAACTCCAAAAGTACAAATTCTTCGAAGCAACTCCAAAATTACCTCTCCTTTATTTCGATCGTCGTCTTCAATGAAGTTTCGGAAAAATTTTTCTTCAGTCTATCGGTCCCATATGTAAAAAATAAATAAAAACTATTCTAGTTTCTAAACATCGTTCTTCAATCAACTTTCTTTTCGACGTTTCGGCACACAATGCGGGCCTTCTTCAGGAAAAATTCCTTCTCCAAAAATACAAGGAGCTTTTTGTGTATCCTTTAATTGTTTGTAAGAGTCATAAGCTTAATAACTATAAATTTGTGTCTTCACCTATGACGATAAGAAAATAGATTTTATTTCGATCTTTAAGAATTTTTGAAAAAGAGACATTGAGCAAAGATTGGTTTCGATCTGCAGTGTTGCAAAAATAGAGTTAATTGAAAAATAAAATGAATCAAAAGCTCGACATATTTATTTGCATTTAAATAGACTCCATTTTCAGTAAAAATATCCCGTATGTCCACACTTTGAAAAAGTAAAAAACTTTTAATTAAAGAGACGTATGTAAAATTACAATAAGAGATATTTTTTATATTGCATGAATACGCTAGAGAAGTCTATTAATAAAAGAACTGAATTATTATTTTGGATATGGCTTTTTAATCATCCGACCTTAATAATTCATTTCAGAATTAACGGAAAACACCTAAGTACTTGAAGTAGGTCAAGTTTCTTTTGTTTTCACATTTGCATATGGGAAAAAAGAAATGAAGAGCTCTCATGGTGAGTAAAAAATTCACGAAAGCAACTCTGTATTATAAAAGCGTTATTTATTCATTTTCCATACAACAAATGAATATGTCTAACATTTTATTCCTAAAACAGTTTAGAGGTTTAATATTTAATATTGTTTGCTCGGATTGAAAGACGCTATTGTGTTAGTTTCATTGATTTATAAATTCCTGTGCTCATTTTATATGATGTTTGCTCTAAGAAAGATGCGAATTGCACGATTTTATGGTATGTACATCACACGTCAGACTTATGATTCATGTACGTCAAGGTTCTACTATTATTATCTAACCATCTATGTAGTAGAAATGTGCATTGAAATAATAGTAATGTAAATCATATTACTGATGACAGACAATAAAAAACATGATCATATAAATATATTAGATTTATATATAACAAAAAATATTAAATACCGAATTTATCACTTATTTTCTCAGTTTCTTTCACCTTTAAACACATGAAACGACTTTAGAGAACCTGTTCCTATTTGAGTTCGAATTATTTAGGCTTGTGGATATATCAAGCAGCCCCAATTTAATTACATTTATTTAAAGTCTTAATAAGCTACTTTCCAGCATTTTATCAATTTCGATTTGCGAAATTTTGTTTGCTCATCTAATGCTTACAAGTTTATTACAGTTTTCTGCAAAAGGTATTTAAAACATTTAAATTTCGTGAAGTCTCATTTTGAAAGGAAGCTGTTCTAATACATGACTTCAATTTTAATGTATTTATTCATTTATTTATTAAGAAGTCAACAGGCTACATTCCTTCATTATTTTCAACTGTAGAATGGATTTATCTCTCGAGTTTAATTTTTCGATTGGAACTGGTATTATCAAAATGAATTTGTTTGAAAACGTTTTATTTTTGTATGTCTTGAATTCATTTTCATGCTAATTCGTGAGAAATGAATTGAAACTTTGTGAAAAAAGGGATAATAAGTAGGGCTGTCATAGCCTATTTTTTTTAAGTGACCTATTCAAACCGAAAAAGTGACCGAAAGTTACTTATTTTCAATCCAAGAAGGTAATAAAATTTAATAAATATGACTAATGTGCATTAATAATGTGAACAATGTTTTTTTGAATTCGAAAAAATACAAAAGGCTTCGATAAGATTCATAAGAATTTGAATGAATTGAACAAAATTTTAAAAATGAAAAAAATTTCATTAAACTGAGTAAGATAGAATAGAATTCACGATTTTGACACAGCTTTAATGAGTTGAAAAATAAATAAAAGTAAAAATTAATGAATTAAATAAAATTGAATTATAAACTTGAAGTTATAAAAAATTCAAGTGAATCGAGAAACATTGAAAGGAATTGGAAAAAATTTGATGAAATCCTTAAGAGAATTCTAGATGAGTTTGAAAGACTTCAGGGTGAGTTAAAAAATAAATAAACAAAAATCAAAATAATCCATAACATTGAGTAGAATTGAGTAAATTCAGAAGAATTGAAGTGATTTCAAGAGAAATCAGAGTAAATTCAAACAACTTTAAGAGAATTAAAAAGAATTCGACAGAATTCAGGATAAATTTCATAGGAATTCAAATAAATTGAAAAAATCTAATAATCCAAAATATTCTACCCATTTTAGTAAAACCGGCGTGAGTTTATATGAATTACGAGAATTCAAGAGACTTTGATGAAATTCTTTAGAATTTATTAACGATTATTTTAAATATCTCAAATGAGTAATAAAAATGTTTAAAAATATTAAGGAGCGCCCATCATTGAAATACAAAAATTAAAGTAGGTCAGTCATTTCGTCTCAACTCAAGGAGTCTCTTCTATTCTTGCATCAAGTTTGGATGAAGTTAATGAAAACATTGTTATAGTAAAAAACAAATATTAAAAGTATTATTAATGACCATAACTTCCTTATTTTTCAATAAATTATATTTCAATAGATTTATTTCGAGTCAAGGAGTCTTTTTTATTTTTATACCAATTCTGAATTATGTTTATGAAAGAAGTTTTACTATTATATCGATTCTTCAAATGTTATGAATTACCATAACTACATTGATTTTCAACAAAATGTAATAATGTTATAGGTCAACCTATTCCTCTCGAGCCAATGAATCTTTTATGTTTTTACAACAACTTTGAATTATGTTAATAAAAAAGATTTACTATAAAAAACTCATTTTAAAAATATTATAAAGTGCATGAAAAATGTGAAAGTCAATACTCTGAAAAATCCTTGCATCACACACACACACACACACACACACACACACACACACACACACACACACACACACACACATCCGGACAATTGCTTTGGAAATTTCACGACTACAAAACGTCCTCTGTGGGAAAGCAAAATTAAATAATTTTCATTTAATTGAGTAGAATAGGAGTGAATAGAATTCAGTGCTGATTCAACAGAACTCAGTCAATAAACTTTTTTTTTAAACCAATGAATGAAATGAAATTGAATTATAAACTTGAGTTTTTCAAAAATTCAAGTGAATTGAAAATCATTCATAAATATTTGCAAAATTCATTCAACTCATGAAATCTGAAGTGAATTAAAAAAAACTCAAGAAAACTAAAAAGAATTTGATGAAATCCTAAGGAGAATTCAAAATGAGTTAAAAAACTTTTAAGGTTAATTAAAAAAAAAATTGAGAAAAATCAAAATAATCCATTAAAATAAGCAGAATTGAGTGTATGCAGAAGAATTGAAGTGTATTCAAAAGAATTCAGGGTAAATTCATGCAAATTTAAGATAATTTCAAAGAATTCAAAATAATTAAAAAGAATTCAGCATAAGTTAATAATAAAGATTCAGGATGCATTAATAAGAATTCAGGATGAATTCCAAATTAATTTAAACAAATTGAAAAAAATCAAAAATATACTGAAAATTCGATATAAACTCCCTTCTTTACAGCTGTTCCTAGAATCTCGGTCACATATGAGGGGGTCCAAGAGGTTGAGAGAGAAGTCGAGTGAATGCAGTGGAGTTAATCAGTTCCGTAGTGACAAAGCGGGCAGTCTAAACACTCGCGTGCATATTTTGCATTCATTTTTAAATACACGCGGAAAATTCTGTTTTCATTAATTAGTCTTCTTTATTTGACAAGGTTCATTCTTTATGATAAAAAAAATCTATATTTATACAAAATACAGTTAATTAATATTGTGCATTCCTGCAGGAAATGATTTATACGACCCTGATTATTTACGACAAAGAAAATCTTGGAAGGGCCTCACGGCCATCGCAGGCCATATTTGAAATCCGACATGAAATTCATACAAATTGAAGGTGGATTAAAAATAATTTAAGTGAATGAAACAAAGTGTTTTCAATAAAAAAAAATCGATTAAATGGAGATAAATGGGGGCGAACAGAATTAATGAATTGGAATTAAAAAATGAAATGTGATGAAATTCATGAAAATTCAAGATGATTTCAAAAAATCTTCGGGGTGAATTAAACAAAAATTAAAAATTAAAAAAAATTCATTGACGTTAGTGGATCTTGGAGAAGTTCCGAAGAATTCAGGGTGAATTCGAGAAGATTAAGAAACAGATACAGATCCTCTGTTTTAATTTATTGAGAGAAAAGTGACTAAAGGATATTTTTATTAAAAACAGTGTCTCAGTATATTGTTAAGAATTCTTCAGAGAATAAGAATCAATCTTAAATTATGAAGGTGAATGACTTTAAGTCCTTCTTGTGGGTCCCCAAAGAATATACCATAAATGTCAAATTGGAATTTTTCGTCTTCCAATCAATGATAACAATAATATGATTTGTTTGAATAATTTCGCATTTACTTACGTAAGACGTGTTTATTCAAGTATATATTTTACCAAAGAAAAACATGGGGAAAACATTTTATCGCAGCAAATTTTCGACAGACTTCAATATTTTTGAGTACTAATTTGTTACCTAAGAATACTCTTGTGTTTAAACAAATTCAAATTGTATACACTATTTTATTTTGTTGAGATATTTTATTTCTGCCATTTTTCGGAAGATTGAAATGTTCACAGGTGCTATTTTTTTTCTGAAAATACTCTTAAATGTTTAAACAAATTGAAATTGTTTGAAAAATTTATTCGATTTTACTGATTTTATGAGTATTTTATCGGTAGAGAGGACAACATGAATTTTTTTATTTGTCCACAAATTTAAAATAGAATAACAAAATAATAAATGATGAGATGCATTTTTTAACAATTTAAATTTGTTTAAACATTTAAGAATATTCTTAGAAAACGAAATAGCATCGAAAAATATTTCAATCTTTCGGAAAATGGCGAAAACGAAATATTTAAACAAAATGAAGTTGTTTCAACAGTTCAAATTTGTTTGAGTACTTAAGAGTATTCTTAGGAAACAAATTAGTACTCAAGAATATTAAAATCTGTCGAAAATTTGGTGAGATAAAATGTTTTGCCTCCTTTTTTTAGAAAAAGTATATGCAAACACGTATTATTTGGATTGATGTAAAATTATTTCAACAAATTATTTTGATGTTATCATTGATTGAAGAACTCATAACGTCTAGAAAACATGATCATTTCGCGACTAACCTGAAAAAAATGAACGTTTAAATAGATTAAAATTGTTCAAACAAGTTGAAAATTAGTTACTAAATGACCGAGTGTTCTTAAATTACTAATTAGTGAATATTTATGAAAATAGAACTTCCTAAAAGCATTAATAAGCCGCAGTATTATGTAAAATTCGAGTTTGTCCTCGAATTCGTAACTTATGGGGTTTCATTTGGGTACCCATAAGAGTGCCTCAAGGTGTTATATCTACCTGTTCTCGGGAAAATTAAGGCATTTTTATTATTTTTTGAAAAATCTTTCATGAGATTCTGTTGAAACACACTACAAAGTATCAACTGGTACATGTTTTAGGGTAATCGTATGAATTTTTTAATGAGAAAATCTTGACAACTGGGCGAAATATGGCCGTTGCCACAAAACACCTTCTTTTAATAATCACTTGTAGTTAGCATGATAACACTGGAATGGTTCATTTGAATTTTAAAATATCAAAAAGATTTTCTCAGTATATTCCTTCAAGGAGCTCGTGAAAGAAGGGTTTCGCAAAATTTTGATTTGAAAAAAAATGCAATAATTTTTCCAAGAATTTCAATTTTTGAGATTAAAAAAATTCGGTTTTTTGTAAAAGGAAAAAAAATTTAGTCCAAATGAAAATTCCTCCGCTTATGAGCTGACCACGAAAATCAGAAACAAGCACGTATAAGTTTTAAATCGATCGATGAAATGGTTTACGACAAACCTTGCTTACCGCAACGGAACTTGTAAAAAACAAAATTCCGATATAATCGCGTTTCAAGTTTCAAGTCTGTGTTTTATATGAATGTAATCAATTTTTGCGGACTCACAAGATCTTAAGAAGACATTCCTAAGAGGATGTATTTTGACATAATGCATTAACATTTTTTTCGAATTTTTCGACCCACATAGGTGGATATAACCCCTTAAAGTGATTCACCTTCAAGCTTATGATTGATTCTTATTCTCTGATGAATTCTTAACAATATACTGGAACACGGAATTATTTGTAACATATCATCGCGTTTGAATATTAAATTCACAGAAAACTGAATTTATCCCATGTTCAATCAATGGGAAACTTCGTGGTTTTTGCGCCACCCCTAAATATTAACCGATTTGGCTCAAATTTGGAGATCATTTTTTTGGGCATTTTAACAAAAAGGGGGGATGAAATCAGAGAAATTCTGAACAAAAAATTACACCAAGTACAAATAAGAACCACCATAGTGTGGAAGCCCTAAGAATAGGCAGAAAAAAGGGACGGCAAGTGATTCTCGAAATCTCGTAAATTAATACATTAGAGGGTCCACAGCTTAACAAAATTAAGAATTTAGTTTCACTTATAGTAATTTTTAATTCAACTTTCAAACAGAGATTTAGGCTAGAAACACAAACAAGTCTAGAGAAATATTTTAAAGGATTTTTTGAGGAAACAAGAATAGAAAATAAGCTGAAATTCGAACTTGAGGAAACCATTGAGTACCTTATTCACATTTTCTCTAATCATATGATTTTTTAAAGAAGTTTTTGATTTCCAATAAATTTAATAAACTTTCAGCCTACTATTCGTTTGATTTTTTCTAAGTATACTGTTAATATAATTAAAATTTCATCGTGGTACTTATTATAAATATAATAATGTTGTCAGAAGGATGTATATAATTTGAGATATATTATTCGAATACAATTGAAGTTGAATTTCATATTTGAATTTTAAAATATTTAACCATCTTATTATTGTCTCTTTGGAATGAATTCTGAATCTTGATATTTGGGGCTAAGACTTTTTTTATAGTTTCTTAAAATCTACTGGCGTTCTTCGAACAAATGATTTTCACGAGGGTTTAGGACTGGTTATTCTCTCTCTCTCTCAAAAAAAAGTAAAACTTTTTGTTTGTCTAAAAAAGCTATATAGACGAGTCAGTCGTCGAATTTAGCACATTTCGTGTTCCTCTGAATTTTCCTACCGGTGAAGAATTTTTCATCATAATTTGAAGAATTTATATTAAAAAAGTGGATTCATGCTTCTATCTTTAAAAATAAAAAAGAAAGTCAACAAAATTCACGAACATTTTTGAAAAATGATTGAAACTTTTGTTCAATTAGTGTAGTACTGAAGTGTTTGCCGAACTTTGGATAGCAATTTTTTGGAATTTATACGCAGAAAGTTATATAGAAATTTATTTTACCTATTCTTATTCTCATTATTTTGTTAATATGATTTTCAGTGTAATTGATAACAATTTTGGTGGAATGTGATTTTATGGTAGATATTACTGGAAGTCGGGTATAGGAGTATTAAATGAATTTCTGCAATTAGTAAAAACTTAGATTGGATGCATCACAGAAGGAATTATTGATAGAATGCAAGTTTCATGATTTTTCCGAATAAAAATATTTCATATAAACAAGAAAAGATGTGCTGACTTCAACAAAAAAAGCTGGCAAAGAGACTTTAAATGAGAATATCAATTAATTAATTAAATCTTTTTGAATTTGGTTAAAAAAGCTGCCATGCACATATGCACAATTAATATATGTTTTATTATTCATAACTGTAGTTATCCTATAAGTTACCTCTGATGAGGAAGTTTAAAGTGGCTTCCAAACATGTTGGTCCCCAGTAGTATAAAAAATACGGAAAAAAGAAAGAGTGTGAGTTTGGTTTTGATTGACTGTTTCCTTTTCTCCTCTTTTTTCTTTTTGATTTGTACATTTCTTGTACATTTGTCTCTAATGAGCCGGAGAAACGGATAGTCTCGAAGTCTAGTTTTGATTTGTGAACTTTTTGGGTACTCCTTTTTCAGTACACCAAAAATTTTCATAAGAAAGTAGATTTCATTTCGGTCTTTAAGAAAAAAAAAGTAGGAAGGAACGTCTGATAGCAATGGGACTTGGAGTGCCGAAGATTTTCAGAATAGTCTCTAACTTGAGAAGTTACTGCCTTGGTGTAAACTATAAACTTATTATATACATGTATATCTATGTATGAAAATAGAGCTATAGTTTGGAAGTTTGCGGGTTTAACGAACCAACGTCTTTAAGATTCCTCTACACTGTAAAAAATTTCGGTAAATTTCCCTTCGATTTTCTAGGAACAATTCCACAATTTCGTTGAGAAATATATTTTCCCCAATAACTCAGGGAATTTTCATAAATTGTCATAAATTCACCAAAATATTTTGGGGAAATTCCCTTAATTTTAGGAAATTGAATCATACCAAACAATTTTGAGGAATTTTGCCCGAAAATTCTGATAATGTTTGCAAAAAGTTGGGAATATTCCCTACAACTTCAACCCAAAAGGGCTTGCATAATCCGGCTTTCTTCTGATTGTATTTCTGAGATGTCCCACGATCATTTTGAGCTCAAAAAGATGAAAATCGCCTGAGACCTTTTTGCGAAAACTCTATTCTTTTCTTTTAAAGAGAATAATCAACATATTCTCATGAAATAAAGTCAAAAGTGGGATCTCCTTGTATTAAAACATTCAGTTGATCATCCAAAAAAGTGTTTCAGGAGCTGAATATCTTAAAAGAACTAAAACTCTTCAATATTTTTTTAAATGGTGAAAAAATTTGAGAAGGAATTAGTTTTTTGAAAAATGCTTCGTTCCAGTTCATTCCAAGTGTCAAGTGCCTGTTCAAGAATTAAAGCATATGAAATTCCCTGTAAAACAAAAAAATCGAATGTTCTATCTCTAAAAGTTTCGGAGTTGCGGCCCTTAGAAGTCGATTTCAAGCTAATAATTTGAACAGAAAAATAATTCTAGGTTTTGTGGAATAACACATTTCCGATGTTTTTTTGGTAAGAATTATCACTGAATTATTTAAAGAAGACTCAATTTTGAGTAGATGAAAAAAAACATTGCTCTAGCTCTAATTTCACAAAAATTATGGTCTTCTGAATATGACCCTTTACTGAAATGTTTCTTAACATTCATTTTTTAAATAAAATTTATCTTTTTCCAAAATAACTGATCTCATGAGTATTGCAAGTGAATGTTTTTTGGATAATGAGAAATTTCATCCAAAAATTTATTTGAAACAAAATTTCATCAAAAAAGAGTCATATTCATTAAGCCATAATATTGGTGCAATCAGAGCTAGAGCAAAATTTTCTTTGGATCTACTCAACATTGAGTCTCCTTCAATAAATTTATTGGCAACTTTCACCCGCATAGCTCAAGGAAAAAGTTATTTTGCAAAACGATTAATTCAATTTGAAAAATTGATGTTACTGATCGTTGCCCAAAAGTTGTGAAATTTAAGTTCCGACCGCTTAACCCTTTTCCATGACTTAATAGATTTTTAAAAATAATACTAGGATAAAATACTTACATCGAAGTAGATTTGAGCAAAGTTTTAAAATTTTAGTTTCTTTTGTGTCCAAATGAGAGATTGAAATATAGCTGAAATTTCCACTCGATAACATGTTCCCAAACACAAATTCGCTCAAAAAAATCGAGAAATTTATGACAAAAAAAATTTATGAATGAATTCTGAAACCTTTGAGTGATATAACATAAAATTTAGGAAATATTACCTAATGAATGTTGGGTAAAATTTCCGAAATTCGAAACATTATTCCACATTTTGGCAAATTTTTCCAAGCAAATCTTGGGGAAAATCCCCTCCATTTTAAGTAAAATTCTACAAAAATTTAGGGAATTTCCCCAACTTCGTTTTGATGAATTTTCCACAAAGCGAAATAGGGAGAATTCCCAAATGTGGGTGTATATTACTTCCACACGATTACAGGGAAAATTCCCTCAAACATTTTTTACAGTGCAGGGTAAAGAGATAGCAACATTTCAAGATTTTCAGGAAGCATTTTCTCCCTAGTTACGTGTCCGACTTTATGGTTCGTGTCTTCAACTAATTCTGAATGAGCGTCCACCTTACTGTCTCTTCCTAGTTTTTTTTACTTCTTTTAGCTTTTCCCAGGTTTAGGGTAAAAGGTTCTGACCGGAGGCGAGGCATGTGCTCGCTGACACAGCTGGATATTTTTACGACACTTTTCTGGACTTAGAAGAAAGCTGGTACTTATAGATATATTATCCGGTTCAATTCGAGCTGCTCAATACTCAACTATACTGAATCCTTATCGTAAACAGACTCATAAAATTTATCATTTAACTAGAATCCTTATCTTCTAAGGAGAATCGAACTCTCTAGCCATAAATCAAGGTGGACAAACCTGGAAGTACCACCTTGCCCAAACAACATATGCCCTATGCTAAAATTGAGGACTCATCTAAGGCTTATTCAGTACCCACAAGTTGAATTTTGGGTTCGGCATTTATAGAGGAGAATGCATGGTACTGCCAGCTTCACGTGAAGCTAGCAGTATCATGGTAGAAATATTTGTCGCATCAACTTTTTCCTTTCACAGAAATTGAGGGTTCATTTAGGGCTGTTGCATGGTCTCAGGCACAATTTGTCGAAAAAAAAACCCTATCACTAGAAAACTGCCCTGAAGAATAAATATGCTCTCAGCATAAAAGTGTGTTCATCAAAAATGTGGACTCCTTTTTGGTTCTCCAGAACCTAAAAATCAATTTTCCGAAACCGTCCCTTAACATCAGAAAGCAGGACGTCCTTCAGCTCCTAAAGGAGCAGGGAGAGAAAATCGAAAGGTTGACCCGGGCATTCAAAGTCATCCAGG